>JADRCD010228604.1:60553-91507 GCA_019843815.1 Montemys delectorum
TCCTCTACTATACACATGCTGCCAGAACATTCAGTCCTACCATGTATAGTCCTTGATTGGTGGTTGGGTCCCTGGGAGCTCTGAGGGTACTAGTTAGTTCATATTGTTGTTTGTCGTAAGGGGCTGCAAACCCTTCAGCTCCATAGATCTTTTCTCTAACTCCTTCATTGGGGACCGTGTACTCAGTTCAATGAGTGGCTGTGAGCTTCTAAATTGCCATTTTGAAAATTAAGTTCATTTCGATTGTCACACTCTACATATTTATGAAGTACAATGTGATGTTTTACTCACATGTGCTTTGGAGGCAACGTGTATAGACTTGGTTTAAGGCTACTGCAAAGAGCAAATTTCCTAGTCTTGGTAACTGTGGAGTTTTAAAATTTAAATGTTCTACATAGCATTAGTGTGCTTTGTTTCTAATGTAGTTGCCACACAGGGTTATGCATTTCCATATTCTCTTGTGTGTATTTTCCTTATTGTCTGCATAGATTGCCTAATAATAGATCATTATTTGGTGTGACTATACATCAGGGTTATTCATTATTTATCTTGGTGAAGGATAATGCTTCCTCTTGTATTATTATTTGCCCTTTTGGTTTTGTGCATTTCTTTAAGTTTTGGGCTATAAGTGTAGCTGTGTCAATAACACACTTTTTTAGAGTTTCCAGAGATCAGAAGTGTTCTGCCCTCTTTAGTATTTACTTTCTGTCTTGGTAAGTTACAGTTTAAACCTTTTTTAAAGGTTTTATTCACTCATTCTGAAAATAAAATACAGGTACCAGGTCCAAATAATTGTGGTTGACCATAGCTTGTTTCCATAGTGACATATGTTGATACTCCACCTTTAGCCCTGCGCTCAGAGCTCACTCCAGCCCAAGGAGACAGCTGCTGTCCTCTTGGTTTTCTCTTGTAGACTATATTTTACTACAAGCATGGGCTGTACTTTCAGTACCCAGTTTCAATTTGTATGGAAAAATAAACTTGCTATTTAGGACTTACCAGCCTTTTTTTTTTTAAATATATATGTATATGTATATGTATATATATATATATACATATATATACACACACATATATATATCATGGTATACAAGTTACAAATCTAAAATAATTTATGTCTATTTCATGAATCTATCCTAACATAATGTATTTAATGACTTTCTTTACTTAGTTTTTAAACTTCTTACCTGCCTTTAGCCACTGCTCTCTTTGGACTCTCCTGCTAGCCTGATCACTAGAACTGTGCCTTCTCTCAGGCTTCCTTACTTTCTACCTAGGGTAGATGCAGTACTGTTTCCCATAGGCAATTACATTTTCAGAGTATTTGTTATGCTTGTTTGATATTTTTCCTCAGTTTAATCTGTAGAATGTTTTTAATTTACTAAAAAGTCAGTATGAAGTGCATTGAATTTTTTGAGTTACCTTAGGGAAGAGTAGATTAATTCAAGTTAATTCTATATTGCAAGGTATTTCCCCACTTTACTTTTTTTCTTAAAGGATGGTTATTAAAGTTATTCCAAGTGTTTTCTCTTTTAAGATATTATTTTCAAGTACATGTATGTTTATGGATCATGCATTTGTATAAATACATACATATGTATAAGTATATATATACACATATGCCTTACTCATATATGTATCTGAAAATGATCAGTGATTTCAAATCTATTGTTATATGCTAAGATGAGTAACGTTTTTCCCTTTGTTGTTACTGTTCAAGCTTCGAGCATCTTTGTGTGTATGTGTGTATATGTGTGCCTTTATGTAGTTCTCCAACTTATAGACAACACTAAACCTGTGATCTGTTTCTACGTAGTTTTGTATAAGAATGCCTGAAGGTTTCTTTAGTAACAGCATCATGGTTCATTGCTGAGAGATAACATCACATCCCCGCCCTTCCCGCTACCCTGAGTGTTTTCACTCCATCCTGCCACATGGCTAACCTTGCATCCTTCAGATGTCACTTCCCAATGTGGTATGTTCTGGTGATTCTTTACCACCGCAGCCCTTTCCACTGTCTGACTCTCCTCTCCCTGCTGTTGGCACTGTCTGATATCATACCTAAAGTATTCACAATATTTCTTTCTTTCTTTCTGTTCCTTCTTCTCACACTGAAATAAAAGCTATTTTATTCACCAATAATACCAACATGTAGAATGCTAGATGGGACACAGCAAGTACCCTGTGGATGTTAATAAGTGTATGAAAGGAGTTCTGATGCAGTTTTATGGCATGGCATAGCTGGGTATGTTGGCTTTGGTTCAAATTCCTTCATGCTTCCTAAAATATAATGCCCCAAGTTTTCTAGTATCCCAGGTAACCTAATCTTTTCGCACATCAAAGACATACATCCAAATAACTGAGGTTAAAAAGTAGTTCTGTTTGCTGAGTTCCCCAATCATCACCAGGTAGATATATTATAACTTATCCCTGTAAGGGAGCTTAGCACATTTATAGAGCCTCATCGGTTCCTTACAGGGGATGCAGGGTATTTATAGTAGTTTGAGATTTGATCTCCAGTGGTTTAAGATAGGTCTTTTGTGTTTAATACTCAACTATTTTGTATATTTTTAATTTTATCTTGATCTCTCAAAGTTCTTCCTTAAACTACAGTATATAAAATATGCGTGCACCTTCTGGGAGTCCCACAAGCGCCTCAGTTTTCCTTTGAAATCTTTATATATACACTAGCTTTGTTTTGCTAGTTTTCCTGGATTTTACCTTCCAGATGTGTCCCACTCTGTTACCCACCAGCTGTGCACATCACATCTCCAGCTCTCTGAGCTACCCAGAGAAGGGTCCATACAGCACTGTTCTAAAGAAGAAATGTCACAGTGTCTTGCGCCCTTGACTCTTTTGAAAATGAAAGACGATGTTTTAAATTCCTTACAGTGAGAGCCCATTTGGGTGTCCCTAACCTTGCTTCATAGATGAAATGAAAAGCAATGACATGTACTAGGTTAGTCAGTCATCTTGTCACTGTGACTGGACACTATGTAGTGGAAGGAAGGGTTATTCTGGTTCACAGGTTGAGGGCAGTCTGTCTAACATGGCAGGGAAGTCAGGGTAGCAGGCCTTGTGGTGCTTGATCACATTGCATTTGTAATTAGGAAACAGAGATAAGCACTGGCTTTGGGCTTGCTTTTTCTCTTATATTCAACCTGGAACACAATCCCAATCCCTGGTGATGTCAAGGTGATGTCAGGGTGAGGTCAGGGTGAGGTCAGTTAAACTGTTCTGGAACTGCCCTCCTGGACACACTCAAATACATGTTTTTATGGTGAATTCAAGATTAGTCAAGACTGAAGATTAACTATCCCAATGTCTTTACTATAAATCTGGAGGGGACCTGGGAGGAGCCTCTGCTGTCCCCTCTTTTCACTGTTGCCATTGGATATGTTGATGACTGTGTTCTGCTCTTCATAAACATTGACTAGTAGGCTATGATGAAGCTTGATGCCATGCTCATTGTTACTGGAACATTTCCTAACCAGCTCCCTGCCAGCTTCTGGTAACAAGTTATCCCAGGGTTGGCCGCTAGCCTCTTTCAGAGGCATTTCATCTTAACTTGCCTGCCATTGTCTGTGCCATAACTTCTCATTTGTAGTATCTGTGACAAGAAGAAGGCCCCCCCCTGGTATTTCTGATGTGTGGAGGCTGGCCCAGAGCATTCTATACCTACATGGCTCCATCTCCTTGATGGACCAGGAGAGTTCAGGGAAGATCTGAAGGTTGAAGGGTCAAGAAATCTGCTGCTGAATAAGGCATGGGCAAGGAGTAATTTCAGGATAAATGGGCCTCCCCAGATCTTGAATTTGCTTCTATTTGATCTTAAGGTTAGAGGCTGGTCTTCAGGTGGTCAGGTACCCAGTGGTCTCTAGATATGCCAAATGTATCTGGGGGCAAGATAGATCTGAGTAAGAGCCTGTCATCAACTTGTTCTGTGGCTTAAGGTTTACAAGAAGAGGAAGGCAGAGAGCTAACTCAGTAGATGGTAATGTTTTCCCTCTCCTAAGAGAAGGAAGGTTTTACCCACATACACAACAATGATTTTTGAAGCCAGGACAAATTTGCTAGGTGCTTCTTCCCAAGAACAGATCTGTTCATGCCACTTGTATCTGCTGTAATGACAAAATCCAGTCTTCAGTGAGGCTCAGTTCATCTGTTTCACTTTAGCTGTCCCCAACATGCAGATCAGTAGGATTCTATAGGCAGAACAATTTGTCTTATGGTTCTTAAACCAGTCATGCTATCTCCAGGATCTAGATTTGAAATCTTCTCTGTCTCTGGTCATCCTTTGAACTTACTACCCACTGTCCCTTGGGCCATAGCTTCCTTAGCTCCTCTTACAGACAGATGTCACTCATCTTAGATGAACTTAGGTGACCCCCACTCTATCCTCTACTTCCCCATGGTAAAAGGCAACCAACCTTTGTCTGGCTTGCTTATTGGTCTATCTTTCTGAAGAGCTTATCAGCCTACTGATGAAGGCAGATCTCTCACTTATTGTTGTTCCTTTTCTCAGAACTAACACAGATCCTGGTGTTTATAAAACAAGATATCGCCAAGTATTTCCAAGTATTATTAACCTAAATTTTGTGAATAATGCCACCCACCACCTTTAATGTGGTGCTGAAAATGAGACCACAGGCCTTGAACATGCTAGCTAGGCAAAGCTCTAGTTCTGGGCCATGTTCCTGGCTGTGTTTATGCTTTTTTAAAAAGTAGTGATTCAATTAAAAACAAAACAAAACAAAAAACCCTCACTTATTCATATTAATGAGTTCAAGAAGCTAGCTGGGCTTGTTGGAGAAGAATGCCTTCGTTTTCAAGAAGAAATTCCAGTTTTTGTCTACTTTAGAAGTTTAGAATATCAAAAGGACACAGAATGACAGTTTCTGCTTTATTTTTCTATTCAAAGTGAACCTTTTCTTAGAAAAACTCTAAGGCTATTAGACTCTTGTGTTCCTTTAAGTTGAATTATCTTAGTATACTTTCTTTTTTTAAAAAAATATAATTTTGATATATTTCCCAGAAGGTGTGGGAGCTGGTAAATACACTGGGTGAATCCTGTCCACAGAACTCTTTATAGACTCTCAGTGTTTTGTTCTTTGTTTTGAACTTCATTATTTGTTTTTTTGTTTGTTGGTTTGTTTGCTTTTTTTTTTAATCAAAGAAGGCAGTGAAAATGAAAAATATAATGAAAACATCTTGTGTAATAGCGCAGCTTTCTAGTTTCTTATGAGCAGTGTGAAGCTCTGTAGAGAGCCTGGCTTTCTCTTGGCTCCATCAGGCTGGAGCTGAGGGGCATCTGACTGCATCTGGGGTTAAGAGCCTGCTCTGTAGCCAACTCAGGAAGCACACAGCCCAGGCTATTCTTTACTCAGAATCTCCACAGCCAGGCAGTTTCAACTGTAGTGTTTAGTCTGAGTCATGAGGTAAAGGGAGGGAAAGGCTAGCCAGTCTGTGGATGAATAAAACATGAGTGTAAGAACATCCAGGTGACAAGGATCCTGTGACAACTGGTATTCAAAGTGTCCCATTTTTATGGATCCAAAGTTTAACTCTACAAAGAAGCCAACTAAAATCTATTTTCTGTTCCCCGCACCAACATTGGTTGCACAGGATTGAAGCAATAGGATGCTTCTTGGCCAAGACAAATGCAGGTCTGAGTGCAGACCTTTTGATGCTCTCTTCTGTGGCTCAGAGAAACCCAATTTCCTCCTGTTGGAACATTTTCATCTCTAATGAATGACTTCCTGCCCTTTATTCGGGGGGCATGGCGGGTGCTCTAATGGCTTTCTCAGGTCCTGATTTAGGAGGCAGAGGAGCTTAGGTGTTAGAAGAACTCATGTTTTCAGGACCCATCCCTTTTCTGTGGTAGGCCCTTGGGGCTCTATCCTGACTCTGAGTAGGTGTGAAATCTCCATTGAGTCCTCTGCTTTCCATCTCTAAAATAGGAGAAATGATGCCGTCTATCTCACTATCAGCAATGACTCCATGCTCTTAAGCCATTCAATAAATAGTGGTGTTTTGTTATGGTTACATTATTGTTGTTTTAAATAGAAGCTGGAGTGAGGCCTCAGATACTCCCACGTGGGTTCTAAAGCACACATGTGACTGTGAGAACCCTTTGAAGGAAAGCAATCTTTCAGGTCCATAATGTGTTGTTGTCTCGCCTGCAGACACTCTTATTTTCCTCAGTGACAAAAGTAGCTTTTGTAGTATCTGTCTCTCTGAGGTGGAAAAGGAATGTGAAGGTCGCACTGAGGTCCTCATGGCCACAGTAGAGATTCAGAGAGCAAGCAGGTCCTGTCTGCCTACACTGACCTCATGTGACTGAGTCTCTGCAAGGACATCATCCTGTTCCGTGAAATGGAACTTTATTTTCATAATCTTTGCAGAGATTATAGAGAACAGAATTTCATCCATCTATGCCTGGAAAATAACTCTGCACTGAGAACTTTGCCAAGAGGAGAAAAACAGAAGAAGAATATTTTTTTTCCTCTTCTCTCTAATTTGATTATCCCAAATTTCTATGTTAAAGACAATTGTCAAAGGTATGGTTTTTACCTTCTCTTGTAACACTGTCTTCTGAATAATTTGGATAACACGTGTAATCCTGAATAACCAAGAGGGTTTTTTTTTTTAAGTTTTTACTTTACCTTAGTAAAGTTTAAATATATTGCAACTTAATAATGTTAATGAAAATGGCTAGTGGGGGAAATGGATCAATAGAAAGGACTCACATGAAATCATCCTAGTTTTTGATCTTCTGAGGGAATACATTTACTAATTTCTAGCCCTCACAAATTCTTAAAGTTTCTGACAAATAATGATAAAGCGTAGCAGTTTCAAAAGGTGAATATTGTAGGATATTTTACCATTTGTATAAACTTCTCTTAGCATTGTTAGTAGTCAAAATGTAGAATCCTCTGGAAGGATTACTCTAGCATTTCTAATATGATCTCCATTCTGTCATTTGTAATAATGTGTAAAATATGCCATGTAAACCTCTGCAGACCAGGACCGTTGCTCCAGTTGTTTCTTTCTCAGGGACCCCCATTGTGCTGTGGGCTTGGGCCACACTCCATGCTTGTTCTCTGGTCATCTGAAGACATTCATTAAGGTTTATGCTCCTTGATAAAGGTGTGTGGGTCTTCTGAACAGCAAATGGAAAAACATTTAGACTGTGTGTTCAGTCTGTAAAAACATGGAGGACCTACTGAAATATAGAGTCAGTGTAGTAATGTCAGCACTAAAACATAAACTCTTTCTACAGTTTGTTGCCCAGAATATTATTTGGATATTACAAAGAGGGGGGCACTCCCTCTACATAAGAGCTGTCTGAGGCAAGGATTATATTTCATTTTTATCTCTATATTCCTATCAAAATTAAATATTTGTTGATAACTGCTAGATGAAAGAGGGCAATATTTCATTTTTATCTTATTTTGTGTATGTGAGAGACAGAGAGACAGAGAGAGATGGAGACAGAGACAGAGGACAATGTTTCATGTCACTTCTTTATTTTATTTTGGAGTCAGGGTTTCTCATCTAATCTGTAGCTCACTTGTTTGGCTAGACTGGCCGACCAGCAAGCTCCGGGGGTCTGCTTCTTTCTACCTTCCCAGCACCGAGATTATAGGCAAGTGCGGCTGTGTACAGCTCTTACACGCATGCTCATGTTTGAACTCAGATCCTCATGCTTAAGCCATCTTCCTACCCTTATGTTTCTAGGGCTCCTGTAACAGATAACCATAACCTTTGTGACTTAAAACTTTAGGAATGTACTGACTGGAGTCTGGAAACCCTGGTGCAGTATCATCAATGGTCCTTTCCCTTTAGAAACCACAAGGGGGAGTCCTCCTTCCCTCACTTAGCTTCCAGAGAATCCAGGTAGTACTTGACTGGCAGTGCCTAGTTCTGATCTCTTCTTTGCCTTTTCCTCTTCCATGTCTGTTCTCTGTCCCCCACCCTCATATATAATGCACGTGCCAGTGTGTGTACATGCGTGCGACCACTTGTGAAGGCTAAAGGTACGAACAGGTAGCAGGCTGTGCCTGGGAGTGTGAAGATTTAGGGCTGTATATTCTAGACCCAGCATCCATTGTATTTTGGGAGCATCAACGCTTCATCCTCTGAACTTTCCACAAAGGCTGGGCGTGGCTGCCGAAGTGCTACTCTCTTCTCTCATCTCCAGCTTGTCTTCTCTTCCACGCTTCCATTATGTGCCCCTCTCTTCCTGAAAGGGTCTCTGAAGCTGCTTCCTTTTGACTGGAGTGAATTGGTGAGGGGAGATAATCAGAACAGACTTCCTAAGGGGCAAGAACACACAGTTTCCTTGCAAGATTTCCTTAAGAGCCCACAAAGTTTAAGATTAAGGGAACTAGCTCACCAATGTATTTAATTCAGTAAAATGTCTTCATCATAGGAAGGGTTGTTAGAGTAATGTGAATGGCTGTATTTCGGGTTCTTTCTGTTTCCCACAGAAGTGACATATGCAGTAAGAAGAATTTCTAGAGGAAAGGCAAGTGTCTCCTCCCCACAGACTATAACCTATCCCTATAGTTTATGTCAGGACCACCATAGTTAAGGTGATTGCCTCTTAGGGGATGTCGACTCTGCATCCTAGATGGGAGTAAAGTTATCTGGCAGTGTGCTTTCCCCTGTGGTGTCTTTACTCATCTTGTCTTTGTATCTGACTTGTGGTATAATGGTGGGCTAAGCATGCTGCGTTTGGTTTATTCATCATCAGAAGATGTCGTTCCTAGACATACTTTCCTCCTCTGTCTCAGACACCGCTTCCTTTAGATTACTGCTTTCATTCTGGGTATTTCTTGTGTTTTAGCTAGATAGGATACTGCCAACACACTTCCCCACTCCATAAAATTGGTAATTGTTAAAGGTGGAGCCACGGATTTTAGTTGTTTTCTGTCTAAGATTCTCTGCTTAAGTGTCCAAATGGGATGCAGAGTGCTGCCAACATCTGCCCTTAGACTGCACTGAAAATGCTTGCTCCTTAGACGTTTAAGACCAGAAGTGCTAAAAGCATCTAAAGCTGCTTAGAAGTAACTGTCCCTTAGTTTGTGGGTGGCTTAATGGTCTCTGCACCACAGAGCATGCATTAATTCATTAATAGCATGGAGTATTAAAATCACAGACTATCCCATTGGAACTGATTTAGTGAGCTCCACCCTCCTATCTTACACATGTGAAGACAGTGTGAACAGTGTGAACTCTCCACTCCCAACTTTAACTGTTTGGGATGCTCAGTTTTGTTGTCTTCAATAAAATTGAGGGCTGTTTCTATAGAAGGCACAGCTATCAAAGTAATAGAATATGGATAATCAATATTCACACTGTAATGAGAGGGGAGAGAGAGGGGGTGGAGAGAGAGCATAAGAATACACAGGATAATATATTTTCCATACTAAAATATTCACTGCCTTCACAGTGTGATCATGCAAATGCTTCAACAGCAATGAAGGTGAACCCAGAAAGGGATGGCCCTTGGTTTCTCTTTTTAAAATGCCAGAAGATAAGTGAGTAAGACAACAGAACAGGTATAGGTTTGCTCTGCCAAGACTGACAAATTCCCAGATTCCACCTAAAGTTCTAAAAAGAGAATAAACCCTGATCTTCACACTTGGACCATGGTGTACATACTTTTGTGGGAGACTATCTGGACATGGGTTTAAAACAATAGAAATTGTTTATATGCCAGCCAGAGACCATAATGTCTGTTCAGGACCCCAGTGTAGCCCCAAGGCTTTCTCAGGGTAAGCTTTTAAGCACAAACTCAAAATCCAGGATTGACTTACCTTGTTAGCAAGAACAGTTAGATAGAAGCAGAAATACAGAAGCCCAAAAGCAAGTTAGTGCATTTAGAGACTTTCCTAGAACTATGGGTTTTGATGGAGTCATTGTTAGTTTTTATTTTGGCAGGTGGTACTGTTTGTGTGCTCAGTTTTATGGCCTGAGTGGTACTTCCATATTGACAGCACTGTGATAAGGTCTGAGGGCCACTGTGATAAGGTCTAGTGGGCTCTTACCCATCCCTCTCCTCTCCTCTCCTCTCCTCTCCTCTCCTCTCCTCTCCTCTCCCCCCCTCTCCCCCTCTCTCTCTCTCTCTCTCTCTCTCTCTCTCTCTCTCTCTCTCTCTCTCTCTCTCTCTCTCTCTCATCTCTCTCTATCTCTCTCTCTCTTCCTCCCTCTCTGTCTCTCTGTCTGTCTCTGTCTGCCTCTCTCTCACACTCACCCATATAACAATAACAACAACAATAATAATAACTATAATATTTTTAATGACCAGAGAGTGTTACTATCATGACTTCTCTTTTATATGTGCTGTCTCCCTTGTGTGTGATGATCATGGTGGGCCCTTTGGGAATTGACTCACACAGGGGCAAGTTTCAGGTGTGACACTTTAGTGATTTTTCCTTGGGAGACATGAGCAAACAACCATTTACCTCAGAGAAGGTACCAATGCCAGAACAAAGAAATGATTCCACAAAGTATAGTGTGGTGAAACAGTGGATTTACAGGAACATCACTGAAAAGCCTACCCTAGCACTAACAGCTAGCTCCTGGAGGCTGCATCCCTGGAGTTCCCTGCACTGTTTGCCAGCAGCTTGAATGGTGGATGGGTGGAGAGTCCCTTCCCAAGCAGCACTCTTTTGTTTTGTTTTGGTTTTTTTTGATTTTTTGAGACAAGGTTTCTCTGTGTAGCCCTGGCTGTCCTGGAACTCACTCTGTAGACCAGGCCAAGCAGCACTCTTTACTGCTTATATAACTGTGGGAGGGGACTTGTGGAGTCTTGAAACTTTGTGAGCTTTCTGAGTCTGGTGAGTTATATGATCAGCTCTTCTTCACCCAGGAGTGAACATTTCAGTTTGAAGGAAAAGCCTGTAGGACACAGTCACAGGTTATATGGCTCTGGGCTTTATACCATGGAGAACAGGAACTCTCCCTGTCTCAGAAGACCTTGAGCCTCTTAAAACTGCATTGCAAGTATCAGCTAAGGTTATCACCATCATCAGCATGATTAGCCTTTAACAGCACTTGCTATATAACACTATACTGATTTAATGTATTAGTCTTATAGAAAAATGGCTACATAATATCCTATATCATAATTTATATTACTGTTACCTTTAAACAGGTACTGCTACCCAGTGAGTATTTCTATTTTATTTTCTAGTGCACCATAATACAACACCTGGTAGGTCATGCTTCAATTACACCTTATGTTTCTTTATCATTATCCTCAATTTATGGATGAAGAAACTGGAGTTTTGTGGGATTAAAAGAAGGAGAGGATTAACACTTGCACTGGAACCTAGGTTGACAGCCTTTGCCTCTAGCTATTATTCCTTCTTGTTTCCTGGCAATGTATTAAAATTCTAGATAGTGTTACTGGAGCTGTATATACCAATATAAACGATTCTTCCTAGACAGACTGCCTCCTCTTTACTTCATCACTAGCATATTTCTCTAGAGGAACAAGCTCAGAATGAAATGGTTAAGTGATTTCTTGAGATCTCTGAGCCTGCCTATATTTTTTTACTCTCAGCTCCCCATAGTAGTTGGTAGATGGCTGTCTTAGTTCACCAGGAGAAATTGAATGTGTTAATTTAATGTATCCCTTAGAATAAAGTAGGTATTTAATAAATTCATGTTTATCTGTCTTTTTGGAAACAGTCTATATAAGAAAAGTTCCTTTCCCTTATTCTTGTTAAAAACAATGCCCTATGTGATGGAATGGACATTAGATTTTGGTGTCTTTTACAAAAACTTTGTGCAATTTTTCATTTGCTTTTTCCATGAAGATATTTGAAATTCATATTTTATTCTTATTTGTCTTTTCTTTTATACTATAAGTCAATATTGGTTAGATATCTTTTATCTAAAAACAAAATGGAGTACCCATATTTTCTTTCAGAGTATCTATAGGTTAATTTTTTTCATTTATAATTCTTTATGTTTACTACATTTTAATGGTAATATTGATTATGGAGCATGAACACCTACAATACTATGGACTATTTTAAAGAACAAATTTTTTATACATTAGAGAATTATTTGTTTCAAAGGAAAAACAATCCTATAGTAAGCCAAGATTTATATTATCTAATACTGATTACTTATGATAGCTTAGGGCAGAGACAAAAATAACTACTAAGTATTAGCTCTTACTGATCTATGGGACTGAATAAAAATTATATATTAGTTAAAAAGGCAATGTCAAAATTAACATTTACATTAATATTAACTGAAGAGGGATATGGATAGTGTTTGTTAGACATGAATTCATACTCGTTATGACTATGATCCCAACTGCACGAGTGGTCTGGGGATTGGTGGACTGTGTCAGAGGTCCATGGATTTGTGGGCTGTGTCGGAGGTCCATGGATTGGTGCACTCAGCTAGAGATATGTGGATTGGTGTACTGTGTGAGAGGTCTATGGATTGTTCCACTGTGCCGGCCCAGGTCTCTAATTGTAGTGCTGCTCAGCACATCATGCTTTTCATTGTGTCCTGTTGCTGCCACTAGGAGTGAAGATATCAGTGGATAAATCCTTTCGTCTTTTTTTCTTTTTTAATTTCACCACTTAAATACAAACACAGACATGTCCAAATGCTCCTGGGTTATGATAGGGCTACATTCCTACAAACCCCATTTTAAGATTAATGGATGTTGAAAATTAAAAGTAGAACTTCCAAATGATCCAGCTATAAGTCTTCTAAGGATGTAATTTGAGAAGCAAACAGCATACAATAAAGATGCAAGAACATCCATGTTTATCCTTATACTTTTCACAATGGCCACACTATGATGGTGTTCATTGAAAGATGGATGGTTAAAGAAAACATGGTGTTCTTACACAATAGAGTTTTATTTGGCCATAAAGAAAAATGAGATCATGTCATTTTGCAGGAAAATAGGTGGAACGAGAGATAAGCAAGTTAAAGAAAACAATAAATTAAGCCAGTCTTAGAAAAGCAAATGTTGCATAGTTTTTCTTGTATATGGAATTTAAGGGAGAAAAAAAGAACATGAAAATATAGGGTTCTGTGAGGGGTGTGGAAGGACAAAAGGATGATGGCCAAAGGGATACTACAGAGGCCAACGTGATTAAAGTACATGGTATGTGCCTTAGAGCTAACCATTGGTGCACCATGACCAAAACAACGTGGGGAGGAAAGGGCTTTTTCAGCTTCTGCTTCCACCTCACGATTCATCATCAAAGGAAGTCAGGACAGGTATCCACGCAGGGCAGGAACCTGGAGGCAGGAGCTGATTCAGAGGCCATGGAGGAATGCTGCTTCTTGGCTTGCTCCTCATGGCTTGCTCAGCTTGCTTTCGTATAAAATGTAGCACCATCAACCCAGGGATGGCATCACACATAATGGACTGATCCCTCCCCTATCAAACAGTAATTAAGAAAATGCCATGCAGGCTTGCCTACAGCTGGATCTTATGGAGGCATTTTC
This sequence comes from Montemys delectorum, assembly GCA_019843815.1. Taxonomy (NCBI): domain Eukaryota; kingdom Metazoa; phylum Chordata; class Mammalia; order Rodentia; family Muridae; genus Montemys; species Montemys delectorum. Next base: position 74,051 of record JADRCD010228604.1, read on the forward strand.
TCAATTAAGGCTCCTTCCTCTCTGATGACTCTAGCTTGTGTCAAGTTGACACAAAGCTAGCCAGTACAGTGTGCTTCTGTGGAAATGTCTCAACGAAACTCCTTAATTTGAGTGATTAGTATAGGCTAAGAAAGCAAACATTGCAGGGCAGTGGTGGCACATGTCTTTGATCCCAGCACTTGGGAGGCAGAGGCAGGCAGATTTCTGAGTTCGAGGCCAGCCTGGTCTCAGAGTGAGTTCCAGGACAGCCAGGGCTATACAGAGAAACCCTGTCTCAAAAAAAAAAATAAGAAAGAAAGAAAGGAAGCAAACATTATAAGTGGAAAAGACATTTAATACCCTGAACCTATCTAACCTCAGAGCATGGCAACAGTACACTGAGAGTGGGAACTGTCACCTGTTGTTGATGCCCAGGATCATGAGACAGTTTTTGGCTGCTATTCTGAGAAAAGACCAAAGTTCCATCCATAGGTTGTTTTTTGTTTTGTTTTGTTTTATTTTGTTTTTAACCAAACATATATTTATTGGTTCAGCAGAGGGACACTTAAAACTTAAAGACAAAAAAATTGAGCCATTGTAAGTGGTTGTTGGCTAGAGAGAATTATTTACAGAAAGCAAAATAGATTCCTTTAACTGTTGTGATAATCATAGAAATGATGCCACAACATAAATAAGTTGTTTTAAAATCTTGTGAAAAATCAAACAGGGTTCCCATTTTCCAGGGGTGTTTCATAGACACAAATCTTAAGGTATGGAACTTAAACAAGGACAGTGTCTGAATTACTGTCCATTTACAAACACTTCAAATATACATTAGGGAGGTGCTTATTTGGATTTATTTAAAAAGAAAACTGATCTGAGGAGTCACAAAATTATCACTTAATTTCAGCACCAAATACTCAGTGATTTCTCTATTACTGAATTCTCAGGGCTTCAATAATAGTTCTAAGTTTTTTTTTCTCAGTGCTGGGTATTGAAAACAGGGTTTTGAGAATGCTAATAGTTCAGAATTTTTGTGGCATATCTAAATAGATCCAATACTTCAAATACTTATGACAAAATAATTTTGTCTTTAAATTGAATGTGCTTCTTTGAAGGAAAATGGAAATGGATGAGTGATACCTCCATTTTCTTTAACTTAGTTCTTAGCAAGGATAAAAGCCAAGAAGACAGGCTTTGAAATGTCAGGAGATACTAAGATTGATAGTTCTGAAAATTGGCTTTAAGTATTTGAATTTATAACTATCATCGTGTTGCGAAATAACATTGATTTTGGAATGGCTCACTTCCTTTTGCAGTAATTCAAAGCTATGACAGCTCTGGTTTTATAGTGAGTGTAAGAACCAGCAAGGTAACTTCAATGAGGTAAGGTTAGTGTTGCAAGTTTTATTAACAGAATTTTAAGTATTAACACATGACTTACAATTCCCATGTGTTTTCAGAAATTTTCTGGAACTGAACCGAACATTAAATTTTGAACTTTGGACTAGTCACTTAAAACCATTTAATTTTAGTGTAAGAAGTAGCCAAAAACCTGAGTAAGAAAACTGTCTTTATTAGGAATTGGCTGGCTTATTAACCACATATGATAGGAATTCTGCACTGGCGATACCAAACAGTAACATCTCAGCACTGCCATCTTTATTACAGTAGGTGACATGAAGGACTCAGGTATAATTTTTTTGACAGATAGATAAGATAAATATATCTTTATCATACAAGAGTATAACTTGTGTTATTAACAAGTTAGTGGTTGTAACTTTTATAAGCATAGCATGTGGTTGTAACAATACCAAATATCTGCAAATGCTAGATTTTTAAATATTATTTAAGAGACTAGATTAAGAGAGAAAGGTATACTGTGCATTACAAAGCACTCTCTAGTATAGCCAGTACCATTTCTCTTTGTGCTGCTTGCAGGTTTTTAAATATGGTGCAGGATTTTCCACCTATCTCAGGTGTAAGCCTCTGATGTAGCTGAAGGCTACACGTGGGTGGGAGATTATATGTCCTTCTCCTTTCATGCCGCACTGGTGCTGACTGCAATGGCTAGGAGGAAGATACATATCTCACTGACATTACCCAGCAGGCCTGAAAGGGCTAACTGAGATGACTCAATCTCTTGTCATCTGTGACCCTGAGAGGCATTACAACAAAAGGCTTAACACAGGGAGCTCACAGAAGAAAGGGGCTTCTGTTGGTTTCTACTGAAGCAGTGTGTCCCTCTGCTGAACTTGGTCTCAGTGACTGCATTTAAAGGGTGTGAGTCTGTAAACATGCAGAAGGTGCCCTAATCAGTTTTCTAGAGAAGCATTCCCACAATTCTTAGCCTGCTTCTCCTCAAGGCTAGGTTCTTTTTTTTTTTCTTCCCTGAGACAGGGTTTCTCTGTATAGCCCTGGCTGTCCTGGAACTCACTCTGTAGACCAGGCTGGCCTCGAACTCAGAAATCCACCTGCCCCTACCTCCCAAGTACTGGGGTTAAAGGCGTGCACCACCACTGCCCGGCTAAAAGATTAGGTTCTTTACATCAGTAGTTGTGGGTCGTATGGTCCTTTGACTTCTGGGTGTTTTCAGCCATCATGTACTGTCAGTGTCCAATTCTAACTTCTTTAAAAACAAACAACCCACCCAAATCTTTAATTGATTCTTTGTGAGCTTCACAACATGCACCCCAATCCCACTCATCTCCCAGTCACCTCATATCTGTCCTTCATTCTCACAACTTCACCCTCAAATTCACACACACACACACACACACACACACACACACACACACACACACACCATAGAAAACATCTTATTGTGGAAGCTGTAATATGTTACACTGTGTCCCACAGCATATTCCTCTGTCCATATATTTTCACTTGCAATGTTCATCGCAATGAGTTAATGATTTAGTTCCAGGTCTCTGGCTTTTGTCACACTATCAGGACTTCTCCTGGTTGTTGCCCTATGTCATGGAGATCCTGCAGCTTTGGATTAGTAAGACAAGCTCTTCCACACTTCCCAACCATTAGCAGATGATATAGAATTTTGGAGTGGGTGAACTCAGAGCCCTTGATCTTGGCCTGGGTGGTAGCTGAGTTGTTCAGTGTGCCAGCTCTCCTACACCACTACAACTCTCTGTGCCACTAGAACTCTCTAGCAATATTCCAGCTAGGCCCCCCAATGCCACCATTGGCAGGAGGCAGGCTCAGCTCTCCTGCTTTCATACCCTAGACATCCAGGGGGTTTGCAAGAGCAGAGGGTGAATACCAAGGGACAGGGGAGATGTGTGGAATTGGGATGCATGATGTGAAATCTACAGAGTCAAATCAAAAGTTAAAAATAAAGCAGACATAGTGCTTAGCTGCACTACCCTCACCTGCATTCTTAGCACTGTGTAATTCAGTAAGGCACAGATGTCACCATGCTATCAAAGGGCCACATTTATAATACTTAGAATAATGGCTATCTCCAAAACATATCTTCCTGTATCTTCCTGGAGATACAAAGGATACTGACAGAAGGGAGATAAAGAAGCCTGAGTTACAACTGAGCACTCAGTAAGAGACAGATATGCTCTCATCAGTACAGCCAGTTTTGGGTAGTATAACTGCCAATGAATAGGTTTTTTTTTCTGTAAAAGTTAACTTTTTTTTTTTAAAGTTAACTTTTGATATAATTAAAAATTTATATGAAAGTTTTGAAAAGCAGTGATCATTTTGAGTTCTTCTTAGAATAAACAAACTAGACTTCAGTGAGACTTATACCAATAGAACCAGCAAGCCCATGTGCTCCTAGGTCATTGCTCAGCTCTCTCAGAGAGGTAGGTAGTTTCTGATGGTCATAGAAGGGAAGCCTGTAGGCACACCTGTGCCAAGGTTCAGCCTTGGTCTAGAGGGGGGTTCCTTTAAAAGAGGTGTTTGAGAGCTGTGAAATAAATAACCTGAAGTCAATTGTGGGGTACAAGCTCACAGACTGTTTTCTGCTCAAGACAGCTTTCTCTGCAGATCTCCAGACAGCTCCTCCAGATAGCTTAGCTTTCATAGACCAAAGCCCAGTTTTTATTTACTTATCAATTCATTTACTCCAAGTTCCTTTTTGATTATTCCATGAGTCAGTATTCCATAACCCCAACTCCCTGATTATTAGAAAAAAGATAGCAAATATAAATATTTTAACATTGCAAATGAATTCAGAGATCTGCTTGACTTTGTAAGCACAAACAATAAATTTAGCTGCGTGGGATCATTTCCTGAGATTACCATTCTGACCACATCTAGGCCGAGACCTAGATTCACTCTGTCCCAGGCCAACCTTGAACTCAGGAATCTGCCTGCCTTTGTACCTTTCTGACAAGCTGGCTCATAGTGTAGCTGCCTCTGTTCTTTTAAGTCTATGAAGGTCATTATATAATTCATATTGCATCCTTATATTTTGCATAGTTAAGAAAATATTTTAAACTATTGTTTTCAGAGTTCTTTCCCACAGCCTTATGGACTGTCCTGAAGGTCACAGCATTTACCATTTTTGTTAAGGGTATAGACAAACCCTTGCCTCCGAGACTTGTATTGTTTCTGAATATTATTACGTTGTTAACCTTGGTAGTGAAGGCATTCCCCTATAACCTTGGTTGGGAGAATGTTTTTCGAAGGAGGAACATGAAGACATACATACATATATATATATAAACAAGCCTCACACCTAGCAACTGTCAACACTAATGGAGGCCCATGCTCTGCTGGTTCTGCTCTGGGGTGAAAAACCATGTTACACTATTCCTTCCTGGCCATGCAGGACTCGGCATCACTGTATTAGGTCTGGTCCAATCTGGTCTGTGGCCTCTCCAAGTAACCCTTGAAGTCTTCATTCTGTCCTTCTGGAACCATGCAAGCACCAGCCTAAGTCAATGTGATGACATTTCCACAGCAGAGTTAGAAAATCCTTGTTTGTTGCTGGACAGAAATCCTGATAGAAACATTCAAATACGAAAGAAACTAAAATCCTAAATGTAGTTTCATGTTTCATGGACTAGAACTTGAGGCCTTAATAGCATCACTGACCTGTTAATAGCACATGATAACCATAGGCCACATATGACTGTTGAACTCCTGAGGCATGGCTGGTCTTAATAAGATGTATAGGAAGTTCAGAGTAAGTGCTAGGTTTTCAAAACAATCTGAAAAAGTAAAATATCTCATAATTTTCATATTGATTATATGCTGAATAGTGATATTCTAGATATAATGAGTTATAGTACATGTTGTTAAAAAATAAACTCATTGTTCTAATAGTGTTAAAAAATTTAAAGTTCCAACGTGGCTTATATCATCATATTTACTGTGGATATATTGGCTTAGATTTTTTTCCTGGAGGAGTGCACATGCCTGCTGTAGCCAATCTACATATACCACACACCACTCACCTCACCAAAAAAAATTCACTTGTAACATCAATTATGTTAATTGACTAATTTTCAGATATTCATCAGCTGCAGAGACTATCAGGATGCTTTCTGTGTGACTCTGGAATGTTAGCTTTCAATTAAAGTCTGCAATAAACTAATTAACTGCCCTGGAGAAATTATTCCCAGGTGGGAAACATATGTATCCACCCACCCAAACATCTCCCAGTGCCTACATACATATCATATACTGCGTGCTGAAATATTTTAAAATCAATGTTGGATGATATACAATACTCTGGTAGTTTGTATTGGTGCACAAAACCTTACCCTTCCTTAGAGCTATTGGTCAGCCAGCCTTTATTACATTTCTACAGTATATAAACCATTGGATTAAGGGCTGCAGAAAGCACAGTAGTAAAATGTAAATACCATAGCAAATATTTATTGAGTGTTTCTGGGTGCTAGGACCTGTGCTAAGTTTCTTTCTTCTGCTATTCCTCAAAACAACTGGATGAAGAAGGTACTGTTATTTTCTTGATTTCTTGTATCATACTTTATTCATGCTTGTGTTCTCTTGTTGGGTTCACAGTCATTGCTGTAAGTTGGTTGGACATGTATGTGCACTGCAGTTTGTGAAGAGCTGTTTACTTGAGTGCTTGCCTAACTATTTGTTGAACTCTATGCCATGAACTTCATTTTCATTCTCAATCTTTCTCCTTCCCAAGCCCATGATATCTAACTCACATATTCATTCCCAAAGATTCAGCTTCCTTTGAGTTTTGTCCTTGTATCTTCTTTTTTCTTTTTAAACCTTCTTTCAATATGAAGTGGAAGAACTGGAGGAGAATTTGAGGTCCTATGTGTAGAAAGAGCAAAAGAGAAAAAGGACTTTTCGTTTCCCCTCTGTTCATGGCACTGTGTAAAAATCTAGTTTTAAGGTACCTACATCTTATCAAATACAGAAGTTATGGTAGCTGTTTCTGAGTGGTTTAAGGGTATTATGCTCTTCCTTCAATTCCTGCAGGGACTTGGAGTTGGTGGGGGAATTCTTGCCTCTCATAGTTCCTTGAAGATCAGACTTTCAGAGGGTCTGTCATCTTGCAGCTCCACCATCTACCAAATATCTAGGATTTCTAAGGAATGACAGAATGTTGGTACACCAACCGGAAGTGATGTGCTTCATTTGGGAGCATGACTAAAATCCCAGACATCATCTTTCTGCGAGGGGGCTGACTAGATAACCCAGTCTTTTTCAGCATTCAGGAGGGCAGAACATTGGCTGTGAATGAGAACGAGTGGACTCCACCACAGCAAGTTTGGGGCTTGAGGTTATTTTGTTGTTTGTATCTTTGGAAGCTGTGTATGTTATGTATCCTTCCAACTTCCAAGCTGTCTTCTCATTTGAATGATTGTGAGTTGAATCAAATTCAAATAGACCCTTAACCCAAGTCTGCTATTAGGGAAAACAAACAAACGGAAGGACTTTGGATATGGAATAAACTATCTTGGGAACTTTTGTGAGCATTCTGGTTTCCTTCTCTTTTAAAGTTGCTCTTCATGAAGGCATGTTTGCTTTATTCCCGAAGAGTTGTCAAGTAAGTCGCAAGGCAAGCAGTGTTTCCTTTCTCATTGAGTGTTTGTTTCTGGAACATTGTTGCCATTTTAAGATTGACACAACCACTTGATTCTTAAATTTATTTCTGGCACATCAAGTGGCACTTGGTGTTCTGTCACAATCTTGAAACTGTTTCTGAAGTTCTACATAAAATACATCAGAGAGGTTGGGAGCCATTTCTATAGAATTTTTAGAAGCACACCTCACTATTGTAACTGGTTATAATTCCTGGGTGCTGACATGAAGATTAATAATGTTTAACTCTGATTTTGGCAATTTCATTGCCACAGTTCTTTCCTTTCAAGTTATTACCTGGAACCTAAGTGATAACAAATGTTTTGTTTTATACTGCCAGATACAAAGTTAATTTTTCATATGTTACATGTTTTTATACATGGACACACACATGGATATAGACACACTGACACACACAACTCAATCAAAAGGAGATGAAAAATTCTCTTAAAATGGAAAGCCGTTAGTAGTTTAAATACTAGGTGACTAGGTCTCATGTAGTTAAATGACATGGAGAAAATAGGAGTTCAACTGTATGGGTCTTTGTGCATTGATTATATCATACAGTTCTCATTTTCTTTTCTTCTTTTTTTTTCTCTTGGAAATGATAGCTCTCTTTGCTTTGCCAAGTATTATTATTGAGTCAACTGCCAAAGTTTAAGAGAGAGTGTCAAAGGCTCTTAAAATTATTTGGTGTTGAGTGAAGGGACAAAGACAGGTATTCTACATTCTCAAACAGTTCAACTTTTATTTTTCTACCTGATGTTGGGCCATGACTTAGACAGGAAAGCCTTCCCGATTTCTCTATTTTAATGTAGTGTGCACTGTTGGCAGATATAAGCATGTTAGCAACTTCAATCCACTCATTGATACCCACTTTAGAATTACATATTTTAATTTCTCATAGAATAGGCTTTTTTTCTGGCCTTCTCTTCACTATCTTTACATTTCCGTGCATCAGAAGTCCTGCATGCTTGCATGTGGTTTTGCACCATCTGGAAGTTCAAGTTTGACTTTAGAAATGATGTCATACTTGCTTACTGCAAGCTGAGCTAATGTTGGTTGAGAATTGGATCCAGTTCAAGTCAAAGATTTATTTAAAAAAAAAAAAAACCCTCAAGTTTTTTTCCCCTCTTGATTCTAGGAGTCTGTACAAAGCTTTAAAGATAGAGGGAAGGTGATTGAGGGACATGTTCCAAATTCCTTTGAAGTTCAGTTCATGGCTTATGGTCATGGAAAATAAGCTCCTATGCAGAAGAACTCAGCTGGCACTGGCATCTTCCTGCCACATTGAGTTTGGGTGTTGTGAGTAGCATGTTGATCACATCCATCCCTGTTCTCTGTTTTAGTCCAGGAAAAAAATTCTCATTGAAGGGCTTACCTTTAATCTCTCCTGGGCTCAGGACAGTTCACAGCAGGGCATTGCCGACGAGTGGTGAGAAAGTGCCATGCACAGTGTTTGGATTATTCATTTTCTGCAGCCCCTTCATCCAGATGCTCTCCACTGCCATTCTTGATCTCACATGCCAGTGTTGATAGTGGGTATTTCCTTTTTGTCCACAGATGGACCATCCTGCCTTGACAGCTAGGAGGCAGGACTGCCATATTAGAGAACCTGCAGTTCTCAGTCTCTGATCACAGAATGTCAGCTCTTTCTAGTTGTGCAGTTAGAATTGCTCACATCTACATCTTGTTGCCACAATCTTTTTTTCCCAAGACCATCACTTGTCACCCTTTCTCTCCTGGTTATTCTAACCTTTTTTACTTCTTGTGGTTGCTTCTGCTTGACTTTCTGTTGTCAAGGGCCAGGATCAGACATCCATCACCATAGCATTCCATCATCCATAAGTAACCCATTGTCCTACAACCCCTTTGTTCTCTCAGGAGGCTTATATGGTATTTTGGTTTCTGGAACTGGTTTTTCTTTTGTTTGGTCTCTTAGTTATGAAAGAGAATGGTATGCTTTTCAGTTCTCAGTTAAATACTTATATTTTTCAATTTGGTTGAAATAGTAAACTTAAATATATTAAAGTATAAATTATAGAACTATATGGTTTGGTGAGCTTTGATAATTCTCTGCCTTATATATCTGCTCTAAATCAATATGTAAAACAATGATTCCTATGGAATCATATACAAGACTTTACAAACAAAAAGTGAAAAGGTTCATTCCTGTCATCTCTTGGTACTTCTCCCATTTCCTCCCAAGTAGCCAAACTTGTCCCTTCTTCATGAAACATGGCATGCCATGGTCATGTCCATGTCAAATAATCCATATTTACTCAGGTCTTCTGCTTTTTTACACATTCTCTCAAGACTTCCTCTGTCCCTCCCCCTTTAATATTATTTCATTGGGGAATTTATTTCAATCTAAGAATTGTAGAGTGATAATGTGGTGGTTTGAATGAGAATGGCCCCCATAGGTTCATAGATTTTAGTGCTTGGTTCCTAGCTGATAGGCACTCCGGAATGATTAGGCTGTGTGTCTTTGTTGGGGGAGGTGTGATCCCCAATTAAGTGAATTCTTTTATAAGAGTTGCTTTGGTCATAGTATATCCTCACAGCAATAGAACTATATCTAAAATAGACAGAAACATTTAGATGCAGTCATTTATGTCCGTGGACATGGCAGCACAATAATTTTTAGCAAAGATTTCTAGTCTTTTCTTAACATTCAATTGGGAAAACGAATGCCTTGGGAGTAATGTATTAGATATCATTGTTTAGCACAGAATCTCCTAGGAAACTTGTAGGTGGTTGCGGATAATGATTAGGCCTTCTTATGGTGTGTAATGGTTGTTCTTAGAAACTGGCACAGCATGTATTTGTAAACATGAGTGAGAATGTGGTGGAAATCGATAATGGAGACTCTGAAAAGACAAAATTAATTTTAAATGATTTTCATAATCTTTGTATTATTGATATTTGTATTTTTGATACTTCGGTGATTTTCTTCTATGACTTGATCTGAGCTGTCTAGTCTAAAAATGAAGCTTACTTTGTGAATGGTATTCAGAATGGTAAATTACCCATAAGGCTTGGGGCTAGGGAAATGACTCTGTCAGTAAGATAACTGCCATGCAACATGAGGACCCAGATTTGGAACACCAGCACCCAGGGAGAAGCCGGATGTCTGTAATCATACTTCTGGGGAGACAGAAACAAGAGGATCCCTGGGGGCTTGTTGGTGAATCACTATAACTGAATTGGTGAGCTGTGGGTTTAGCAAAATACTATACCTGAAAAAAATAATAAACCAGGGTGAAGAACAGTTAAAGAAGTCACTTATCAGCAGCTTGGAGTCTCCACACGCTCAAATACATATGTGCACATGCATCCTCACATACATGTGTACACAATCACATGAACATGTAACATACCACATATAAATACACACTGATAAAATACATAAAGCTTATGTTTTTCCTTTAATTAATAACATTTGAAAAATATGAGTCTTGATTTTCTAATGTTTGGACTCAGGTAAAAATGGGGAGTCTTTGGTGTTCTTTGTCTGTTTTTAAAAAGTGTTTGGAAAGCAGTCACCATCCAAGTGGAGGGTGTCTATTCTGCTCCCTGGCAGCATAGCTTCCTCATGGCCCCATGCATTTTTCTAATTTAGCAGCCTTCTTACGTGTCTATCTTGTTCATTCAGATGTTCTCTGTGTTCTCCATGTTCTTGGATGATCCTGCAAAGCATGAGCAATGTTTTTCCTCACTAGCATTTCATGTGGAAGAATTCGTGTGCCTTGTTCACTACCCAAAACAAACATATTCGTTCCCATAAGAAGGGAAACAAACATGGGAACATGCTACTATTTTATAGTGCCTTATTTCACGAAAACTCTATAGAATTTTAAGGAAGTATTACTGTTCAACTATTCGAACAACAGAACTTTATGGTTGATTGTAGGTTGTCAAAATGCATTGAGGTGACTTTAAAATAGATTTATATTCTTATTTTATGTATTTGGATGTTTTTCCTACATGTATGTCAATGTACCATGTGCATACAGTGTTTCTAGAGGCCAGAAAATGGTGTTGGATCTCTCAGAGTTAACAATCTTGGAGATAGTTGTTAACCATCATGTGGGTACCAGAATTGAATCTGAAAGAACACCCAGTTAGTGTTCCTAACCACAGAGCAATTTTTCCAGCCCCCACCAAGGTATCCTTGAACAGAATTAATTGCACTCTGCTCAGGTGCTGTCTGCTGCTACCCCTATACACAGAACAACACTGATTATTGACAACCTCTTTGTAAAACCAAACCTTTCTGTCTTTGTCCTCATCTCAGGTAGATGCACTGAGATTACGCCTGGAAGAGAAAGAATCTTTTCTCAATAAGAAAACAAAACAGCTCCAAGACCTCACCGAAGAGAAGGGGACCCTAGCCGGAGAGATCCGCGATATGAAAGATATGTTAGAAGTAAAGGAAAGGAAAATCAATGTTCTTCAAAAAAAAGTGAGTAGCTGATACAACCCCTTCAAACTGAGAGTTGTTGCTATATATGTATCTGATATTTCAGAGAGATTTCGAAGATAAAGTATCTTTTGAAAATTTAGATTAGGATTATCAACTTTTTACTTTCTCATATTTAATTTACTAATAATTGTACTATATTATTTTTAGTGTGATTTGTGTGTTTTCTATTTGATTACCCAAGAACTTAATAGAGTTTTTTAAAATTTGCGATCTTAATCACTGAGGAATTATACCAATTTATATACAAATCTAAAACTTAGGCCTATGGGGCTAAGAGCTAGGATTGTAGCACAGTGGTAAGAGTTCATACTTAGCATGTGCTGGGCCCTGAGTTCAGGCTAAGGAACTCAGGAAAGATAAGTAGATGAAAAATATGAATTCCAAAGTGGCAATTTAAATTTTTTTCATTATGAAAGCTGACAAGTATTTTAGAGAGTGTGTCTTAATGACATATTTTAGATATATTCTGTAGCTGCATTGACTTTGGTTGATCACATCTTGTTGTCTTTATCCATTTCTATTGCCATAGCAAACCTCTGAAACTGAGGAGTTTATGAAGCGTGGCATTTAGTTTCTCACAGTTCTGGAGGCTAACAAGCCCTGGATAAACATCCTCTTGCTTTCAAAATGGTGCCTTCTCATTGCACGTTCCTCTAGGTTAAGTGCTTCATTCACACAATGACAGAAGGCATAAAGGCTGAACTAGTTCCCTTTGCCCTTTTATAAGGTCCTTAATCCCACACAGTAGGACATGGGTCTCTTGACCATCACTTCTTAAAGACTTCACCTATTAATACACTGGTGATTAGTATATATATATATATATGTTGGGTACCACACCAAGACCATAGCGATATCCAAATTCATGTGGACTATTTGGAGTGCTTTGGTCATTTCTTTGTGAAACTAACTTATAGTTAGTTGGAATCATCAGAGAGAACATACAAGGGTTCTACCACAGTGATCCAGTAAGATGCTCAGCTTCATCAGGGCCCTTCTCTTCTTCTTTTTCTTTAAATGGTCCATTTCATTCTCTATTGGGGACCTTGATTTTGTGACATCACCACAGTTTTACTTTGGAGAGTTCTCATTGTCTATGTTATACAGTTTTTGGTACCCAGCATTTTCATTTTCATTATTATTATTAGTATTAGTATTAGTATTAGTATTAGTATTTTTAAAAGGTCAGCAAGAAGAAGAGCTGTTTCATAACCCTGCTCTCCTCTGAAGATCAAAATACTAGGGACATACAGGACTTTCTGATCCAGGGGTAGCTATTACGGAAACTGCCATCAGCTGTGTCCAGGAAGCCACTGTAGCCAGTGTGGTACTGTGATGCTGCCAATGCAGACACATGGGAATAACTGGCTTCTCCTTTTGGTGTCATTTGTCACCATCTCTTACCTGGATTATAGCATCATTACCCTAGATGTTTTCTTACATCCATCTACACTTGTGGTTCCTACATCCTGTTGTTCTTAACATGGAAACTAGAATTTTCCTTTTAGATGTCAAAAGAATTTAAGTCACTCTCTAATCAGAACTTTCCCATGCCAACCACTTATATAATTTATAGGTCTCAGTATAAATGAAAACATGGAACCCCTTGCTCCCAAATTAGGAATGTTAAGATAGTAATAGTAGATCATGAAGTCAAGAAGGGTGGCCAGAACTAACAGGTGGAAGTTCTTGCAAAGGTCATAGAACCCTAGTTAATTTAACTCCTGACCTCCTATTCTCTTTCTTTTGCTCATGCTATATTGGTAACTAAGGGCTGTATATTCTTCTGAAGAGACATACATACTCTCTCATAGTGCTGACATTTTATAGGACTTCAGCTTTCATACGGCACTGGTTCCAGGCCCATGGTGCTATCAACTGCTAAGCTCTTCAGTTGAAATGAGCTATAAGTATGACAAACATTATATTTTAAAGATTTTTTTCAAGGAAAGTACATGTAAGAGCACTTAACAATAATTTCTATGTTATTTTATGAAAATGTTTTGGGCGTGTCAGTTATATAAAATATACGGCTAAAATTGTTACTTGTATCTTACTGTCTATTGAGATGATTAGAAAATGTAAAATTGCATATGTTAATCTCATTGTGTTTGTAGCAGACAGAACAGCTATAAACATTCACATAGCTCATGCTTTTGCTTCTTGAACATCTCAGTTTAGAGGCTCTTTATCATAGGCCTTAATCCCCCCCTCCCACATAAAATACCATGTACATATTCCAAATCCCTCTCATTTACATGTATAATTTTATTTTTCTAAATAGAACTTATCACCATCTGGAAAATATATACCTTTTAAAAGTTTTCAATTGATATTATCAGATTCTAGAACGTAAGGCTTTATTATTTTTTCCACTGCTGTATTTTTAGCACATGTAGGCATATTTGCTCAGTAAACATTTAATGAATGGGTGAATGAACTTACTCCAGAGTTAAAATACCGAACAGGAACATTTGATTAGTTAAGGTTAGGGTCTATCATTATCACCTATTGTCAGAAAAACCTATGCCTACCAACTTGACTGGAGAATGAACTGCACAAAGAAGAGAGGTGACACATATTTCTGTAGTTTGTGATGGGATTATCAATGAATTCCTAGGGCCTACACCCCTCACCTTCCTATGTTTCTGTTACTCCATAAACAAATTCTCTGCTCTTTACTCTTAGAGAACAGGAAAAGTCTCTTTCTGATGTATCCCTGTTCTATTATCCTGGAGCAGAAACCTAAATAGTACACTGGGTTACCTTTTACAAACAAATTAAAGCTAAATTAATTCTTGAAACTTTACCAAAGTGTTACCAAGCTTTTGTCTAGCTCTCTAAAGATAATGGGTATTTAATTGATTGTATTGTTAATTTATTTATGAACTATGAAAAGTATATTCCCATATTAAGTACTAGGTAATTAATAAAGATGATTAGAAGAGACCTGGGCAGAGACAACTAAGCACCATGGAAGGGGGTGGGGCTGATCTGGAGTGGGACTGATCAGAGCAGGTGGTACCAGCAGAGATTGTTACAACAGCAGGAGCAAGAGTGTATTCTAAAGATTCAAAAAAAGATTGTGTTATTTTCCACTGCTGTGACAGACTCTCTCAAAAAATCATGCAAGGGGAAGAAAGATTGACTTTGGCCCATGGTTTCACAGGATTCATTCTATGATTGGCTGGTTCTACTGCTTGAGTCTTCAGGTGAAGCTGAACATCATGGTGGCTGGACAGTATGCTAGCCAAAGCTATTCATTTCATGACAGCTGAGCAACAGAGAGAGTGAGGGGCTGGGGACTAGTAGACCCTACTCATAGTTAGTTGCTCACAGTGACCCACTTTCTTCAGCCAGCCAGGTTCCACTTCCTTAAATTTCTACTACTTTCTTAAATACAACCAGCTAGAGCCTAGGCATTTATTTAGCACATGACCTTCAGGAACATTTTAGATCTGAGCCATGAAAGACAGGTTTTATTTAAATCCGTAGCAGTGAATGAAAACAAAACTGGCATCTGCTAAATGTTCATGTACTGAATACTGAGTATTGGGTTCTCTGTCCTTTGCACTGTTTTAGTTACTTTTATCTAATGGTCTAGGTCCAAGAATTTACCAAAAAACAAACAAACAAACAAAAAAAAAACCACCTAAGGAATAGTTTGGTTTACAATAAGCCTGCCCAAGGTCATGTAACCTAGGTACAAGGTTTTATTTTTTTGTGTTTGAAAAGATAAAATAAATCGGATAATGCTAATTGAATGAATAAAACTTCACCTTTTTTGACCCAAATTTGTATGATGATGACACGAGGTGTGGAGTGAGCTGAGCAGAAAGCTCTCAGTTCATCATTTGTTAGGAGTTGAGGCTGTATGTTCTCATTCTTGAGTAGTAAGGGCAATAGTGGTTGGTAAGATATTGGGACACCACTTAACACTGAGGTAACATGTAGCTCTAACAGATGTGCATATTTTGTAGCACTCTACACTTCCCCCCAATAGGCAGAAGCAAAGGTCTGAGCTCAGGGTTGGAAATTTTAAAATTGAGAACAACACTATTTATGTATCATATCTTCTTTAGAAAACATGTTTAAATCGTGAACTTACTAGATTTGGAAATGTGAAGGGGTTTATCAGCTACACATTGATTTTTTTTCTTTTTACCTTTTCTTTTGCAAATATATGTGTGTTGTACATGTGCATGTGTATATACATGGTCACATGTACAAGAAGGTGTAGATATGTGTGTACTTATGTGTGCACATGCCTGTGGAAGACTGGCATCAAGTTTCTTCCTTGATGGATTTCCATTTTAAACACTGAAGCAGGACCTCTCACTGTAGCTCACCATTCAACTACACTGGCTAGCTTGTGTGCTCCAGGCTCCAGGGATTCCTTGTCTTGAACTCCTGTGCTTGGAGTTTTCAGCTGAGTTGCCACAGCATTCTGGACTTTGCCTGGATTCTCCGACTAACATGCCTGATTTTTCTATGGATTCTGGGGACCCAAATTTTGCTCATGCTTATATGGCAAGTCTTATGGTCATAAGACATAGGCTTACTATGTCTATGAAGATATATCCCTAGCCCATGTTTCTTTTTAACTAAGTGTTTCTTAATATATTTGGAGAGTCAATGAAAGCCCTGCAGTATAGCGAAGGGGCATGATCTATTATAACTTAATAGTGACCAAGAAGTTATTTACGAAGTGATAGACACAGTTCATGATCTGACTCAGACCTGCGCAAACTTAAGCTAGACAAAGCCTCTGCATAGAGTAGAGAGGTGCACACAAAGCCCTACCCCTAGCTAAGGAGCTATTGATATTGATAGCTCCTTGGAGAGGGAGGGTTACTTTCCTTTAAGGATGTAGTACCTGGTGGACCATACCTTCTAATAGATGGCCATATCTTTGAGAGTGTAGATGCAGGACTAATTGGACTGATGGGTTAAAAAAAAACCACAGTGTTGAGTGGCTATGGATTGGGAGGTGGACCTGGGAGAAATTGGGGGTAAGAAATGAGTACGAGCAGAAGACAATGTATCAGATTCTCCAAGAATTACTTTTAAAATGTGGGGATAATATAAAAGGCAATGATGCATTGTCTTTGGGTCTGGATACTTAAGAGTTTTGTCTACACTCAATATAAACATCTACTTCAGAGCAGGCCTAGATTAGAGCAGCATAAGCTTTGGATTAGGGTGTGTTGGTACAGAATAATAATAAACTCATGTCAAAGTCAAAACTGCAATATTACATCATTGGCAACCTGCACTGTGTTTTCATGCTATAAGAACTGGCTATATTCTTTCCACTGGAGCTGAATAAAGAGAGAAGCTCAAGTGGCAGGTCACCTCTGACCAACCTTTAACGAAACACTCAGGGTGCACTTTTGATCCTGATGTCATAGTTTGCCAAGGTACAGAATATTTTACTTGGAAACAAAATTGTGCTTATAAGTGAATGTTCATTGGGATAGCCACTTGATATTTTACCAAAGGCAGGAAACACCAGTTTTGTTTTAAAACCATAGCCTTTTGTTTCCACACCTGGATACAACTTCAGCTGATGAAGTGTTACTTGACTATTGAGTTTTTGTAGGAAATGCTAAAATCATTGATGACATTGTACATTTGGAGCATCTATAATACCCATGATTTTAGGACCTGGTAGCAATATTTAAACTGCATCAGTTTTCAATTGCTATGAAGCTCATGGGTGCTTAGAGCATAAACTTGCTACCCAAGAATTTGCTGTAAATTTTCAATATCCATTTTCATTCTAGGTCTCAGTTATATGAGCACTGTAAATGCATGTAGCAGGGGTACTTTATATAGTGAGGAAAAAACAACAGCAGCAGATATGTAGATTGCCTTTTGTCTTGGAAAATGGAAGGAAGGGCGAGTGGAATTGGCTCCTGTGTATGGTGTGTATGGACCCCCTAACTTCA
>JADRCD010228605.1:0-45237 GCA_019843815.1 Montemys delectorum
TGCCACATGGCGGCACAGGCACGCTTGTTACTGTGCCTGCCCTATGAACACCTGCTTGCATGCCTGCCGTGTTCCAGCACGGCCACATGGTGGCGCGGGCTTACATGCTCATATCTATGCTTATCTCAACACTACCACAGAGCAGCACATGCGTGTCTTGCTTGCCTGCCTGCCACATCACAGGGCTACTCCATGGAGGCACAGGCATGTCTGCATGCACACCTGATAACCACACACCTCACCATGAGGCGGCCTAGGCTTGCTTGTCCACACGTAGGCTGTGTCGGTTTCCATCGTGTGGCATCCTGTGAACACCTTTTTTTTTTTTGCATGCCCATCATACGCCAGTACTGTTATGTGGTGGCACAGGCATGCCCATTTACACACCCGCCATGTTCCAGCACTACCGTGTGATAACCCAAGCATTCTTGTTCACATGCCTGTCACATACCAGGGCTACTACATATTGCCCTGGGTTTTCCTATTTGGGGAAATGATATGTTCTAGTCTTCTATGTGATAGCCTGGACCACACTGTCCACAGCCTGCCGAGTCCCAACACCACCATGTCACAGCCCGGGCACGACTGTGCACGTAGACTGTGCATATGCCTGTTGTGTCCCAGCATAGCCATGCCTGGGCTAGCCTGTTCACACGTATGCCATTTCCAAGTGCTGCCACAAGGTGGTGTGGGTTCATTACTCTGTACACTTGCTAGGTCCCAATACTGTCACGTGATGACAAAGGCTTACCTGTTTGCATGCCTGCTGTCTCAAAGCTCCACCACATGCAACACTGGCATGTCTATTTATTTGCACACCTGGTGTCCCTGGGCTGCCACACTATGGCCTAGGTATGACTGTTCCTATGTGCGCCGCATTCCACCTGTGCCGGGAGGCTCACCTGTTGGCACCTGGTGGTGCTGTCTCTCCTTCTGGGTCCCAGCGGCAGCACCTAACAGGGTAGGCATGCCTGGTCACGTCTGTGCTGTGTCCCAGTGCCTCATGTGAAGTGTGATCATGTCTATTGGCATCTCTGCTGCATTTCCGTGTAGGGCACTCGGACTGGGCACCAGAGGAACGGTGCCCATGGGACTGGCGAGGTGGAGCATGTTCAAATCCCGGACGGCAGAAGTAGAACTAATCCCTCCCTGTCTCCATGCCTGCTTTGGGGCATACGACCACAACCTGCAACTAAGATAATCACCGGTAGTCGGTCATGTAACACAGCACCTGGGATTCTTCCCCTATGCAAACAAAGCGTCACCAGCATCTTAGCCTTAGTCCATAGAATGTATTTACCCGCCCCTGCCCCCCCCCATTCCATCTCACTCCCCAAGGCTCATCTACCCCCTGTCTGCATGGAATAAAGTGAACAAATCATTTCACCAAGGATCATCTGACATTGGCTGTTTTTACCGAACTGTATCACTTGAAAGAGGGTTCTCTCTCCCAAGCACCCACCACCCATCATTGGACGACGTTGGACCCATCCGCCTGGCCAGGCTCCCATTGCTCGCAGAGGCTCACTTTAGAGCGCTGGCTGCCAGCCTCGCAGCCTCTGCATGGGATCCAGGACTCTGACCACCTGCCCTGTGCTGGCCGCTGGAAATCTCTTTATTCCTTTCCTAAGAGCTGGAACACATCCAGTGTTCCTGACTGGACCAGAGCCCCGTGGAACCAATTCACCCTCCTCTCTCTGGCACATAGCGACGTCTGATGCCCCAGAGGGAGGGGCCAGATTACAGACTCCACCCATTCTGGACTTTGCCCTGCCCAACGTGAGCTGATGTACCGGCATCCTAGAGGAGAGGTAGAATCCCGAACCGCATTTCTGTACTAACCGTGTGTGGCCTGGGTGTACTTGTTCTTGCCATGTCCCAGGGTCACCATGTGGTAGCATGGGCACCCCTGCTGTGTCCCCTCAGTACTGCCATGTGACAGTCTGAGCATGCCTGTGCACACACTACACAAGAACCACATCCAACGCCAGGACCTGTTCACAGCTGTGCCGTGTCCCAGTGTGGCCACAAGGGGGTACAGGTATTCACAATCTCGCTCCTGCGAAGTGCAAGCACTGCCATTTGGTAGGAATAAACTCCTATATTTGTGTGTAAGCTATGTCCCAGCGCCATCACTTGGGGGGCACGAAATGCTTGTTTGCAGAATGTCACCTCCCAGTCCCATCATGCGGCAACCTAGGCAGGCCTATTCATATGCATGCTGTGTCAATGTCCGCTGTGGGGCAGCTTGTGAATTCATGTTGGTGTGCCTGCCATGTCCCATGTGCTAGGTTATAGGATGACACGAGCATGCCTGTCTGCACATCCACCACATCCCAGCACCACCACAGGGCAATGTGGGCAGGCGTGTTTGCACACGTGCCATGTCCCCATGACAACATGTGGTGGCACAGGCCCATCCGCTCCCATTGGTTCTGTGTTCCCACATGGGCCTGCCTGTTGCCATGCCCGCAGGATCCTGATGCTACCACCTGGCTTACCTCATCATACCAGTGCCTCGCCATGCCAGTGCTACCACATAGCGATGTGGGTCTCCCTGTTCACATGCCTGTAGCATCGCAGTGAGGATACATGGCAGGCCGTGCAGGCACACCTTTTCATACCTGTAACGTGTCCCACCACCACCACAGGGCAGTGCCTGCATACCTGCTATGTCCCAGGGCCACCTGTTTACATGCCTGCCGTATCTGAGTCTTGCCATGTGGTGGCCTGCCAGTCACATTTGTACACTTGTTTCATCATCTCATCTTTACAACACAGCAATCTACATGCACTTCTTGTTGTTGTTATTTTTGCCTACATGTTGTTTCCTAGTGCTAGCACGAGGTAGTGAGGGCATTCCTATTTACACACCTGCCATATCCAAACGCCACCATAGGGCCACACAGGCACTCCTGTTTGTCTGCCTGCCATTTCCAAGCATGGCCGAATGGCAGCATATTATACCTTTCCAAGCACCTGCTATGTCTTAGAACAGCTAAGTGGCAGTGTGGGAATGTCTGCATGTCCCAGCCCTGCACCTGGCATCATACACACACACCTGTTCACACACCTGCTGTGTCCCAGTGGTGCACCTGGCCTCACACACATACACACCCATACACACACACACACACACACGCACACACACACACACACACACCTGTTCACACACCTGTGTGGTGTCCCAATGATGGACCTGACACCACACACACACCTGTCACACACCTACTGTGTCCCAGTGCTCCACCTGGCATCACACACACACACACACACACACACATACACACACACACACACACCTGTTTACACACCTGCTTACACACCTGTCGTGTCTTGGTGTTCCACCTGGCATCATACACACACACACACACACACACACACACACACACACAGAGGGAGAGAGAAAGAGAGAGAAAAATCAACAGAGAGACAGAGAGGGTCACATACACATAACTTAAAATAAAAAGAAATTATGAATAACACAGGCTTGTGGGCAAATGCCTGTAGTCCCATGACTGGGAGGCAGGAGATCAAGAGTTCAAGGTGTCCTTGGCAACCGAGTTGAGTTCAAGGCTATCCTGACCTACACAAGACTATGTCTCAAAAATAAGCAATAGCACACACACACACACACACACACACACACACACACACACAAAACCAACAAAACAAATGGTAAATTAGATAGTTCTCATAGGATATATCAGGCTAGGATGTGAGGTCCAAAGGCCTGAATTGGGTGGGGCTGGGGAATACAGCTCAGTAGGTAGGGTCCTTGCCTAGCATGTATGAGCCCCCGCCTCCTCCCGGGTTCTATCCCTAGTGCTGCGTAAGCCAGCCAGCTCCAACTGTATGTATGGAAAGTTCATGGCCAGCTTGGAGTATGTGATACTCTGTCTCAAAACAAAACAAAAATTCTTCCACCCTGCTCCCACCCACCCCCATCCCTCCAAAAAAAAAAAAGAAAAAAAAAAAGAAAGAAAGAAAGAAAGAAAAAGAAAAAGAAAAAGAAAAGAAAGAAGGAAAGAAGAAAAGAAAAGAAAAGAAGGAGAAAGGAAGGAAGATAAGAGATGGAACCCATAGGAGCCAGGGGCAGCAGTCTGCCACTGCTAGTTTGAATGGGGGCTTTCCTGGTTTTAGGAAGCTGTTGGTTACTGGCCTATGGGTCTGGACAGTGTCTTCTGCCTCTGGCTTTAACTCTGCACAGACCCTCAGATAAGATGGTTCCGAGGGCCTTATAGCGGCTTCAGAGCTTAGGCAGTGTGCCTGCTCTTTGCTTGTTAGGACTGACCGCATTTGTGTGCGTTGCGACACAGGCACAGCTCCACCAGGTCAAGCATGTAGGTTTGTTTTGTTTTGAATGACATTTATTTATTTGTGTGTGTGCGGCGGGGTGAGGGGAGGGTCAAGCATGTGTGGGGGTCAGAAGGCAACTTGCAGGAGTTGGTTCTCTTTTTACCACCGGAGTACTAGGGATGCATCTGAGGCTTCCCAGCTTTTTGGCAAGTACTTTTACTCCCTAAACCATCTTGCTGGACCCTGGTGTGGTCTTTATTTACCCTCATGGAGAGCCCTCAGCATTCCTGGCAAATGAGCTGCCTGTGCTTTCTAGATTGTGTCCTTCATCTTCCTGCCTTGAGCAGCCCCTTATCTCGAAGCCCTTAGGGTTGTAACTCTTCGGGAACATGATGTGATTGGCATTGCAGATGACCTCTTTCCCAACCGTGGACCATGATGGAAACTGACTAAAACAGCCTTGCTGGGACACTTCAAGGCATTCCTGCTGGAAATATCCTGCTAGGGGATTGCTTGGCCCACAAAGACTTCCTTTCAAAGTCTTCCCTTCAGAGAGCAGAGATCCGGGCTGGAGGTGGAGCTGTTGGTAGAGTGCTTGCCTAGCATGCCTGGCTTGCCTAGTTCTACAAGAACTGTACATGGTGGGGCATGCCTGTGATTTCAGTTCTAGAGAGGTTCGGGCAGGACGCTTACGCCTTCAAGGTCATCCTAGGCTACGAAGGGAGTTAGACTCCATCTCAGGATGTAGGGAAGGAGGAGGGGGAGAGAGAGAGAAAGAGAGGGAGAGAGAGAGAGAGAGAGAGAGAGAGAGAGAGAGAGAGAGAGAGAGGAAAATAGAGAGGGGTAGGGGAGAGAAGAGAGAGGAAGAGAAAGGAGGAGAGAGGAGGGAAGAGAAGAGGGTGGAAGAAGAGGAAGAGGAAGAGGAGGAGGAGGAGAAGGATAGGGCTGCGGACACCTGACCCAGGTCGATAATTCGGATTCTTTTAGGAATTTGAAATCTAAAATGCAGAGACTCACCCTGGCCAGTGTGCAGCAGCATCGAGAGCCAAGGTCAGAAAGAAGGCCCAGGCTGCCCTGGCTCCTGCCTGTCTCCTGTACTAAGCTCTTCCTTTCACCTTCCGAGCCACCCCAGTGTCCTTCCAATAAGCCGTTCGTGCTTCTAGAGCCCTGAACATGAAGCAAAACCCCCAGGCTGGGCTTGACCGTGCTCCGTAGTTAAGGGTGACTTTGAACTCTGGAGACTCTTACCTCCATCTCCCCCATTCTGGGAGGATAAGCGTAAGTCGCAGCATGACCAAGGCAAGTTATAGAAGAAGAAGTTTGTCAGGGGCATACAGTTTCAGACAGTGAGTCCATGGCCATCATGGTGGGGTGCATGGCAGCAGGAAAGCAGACAGGGTGGCAGAGCATTTAGCAGGGAGCTTACAAAGAAGAGACAGCTAACTCGGAATGGGATGGGCTTTTGATACCTCAAAGCCCATCCCCAGTGACACACCCCCTCTAACAAGGCCACACCTCCTAATCCTTCCCAAACAGTTGTAACAACTGGGAATTCAAACTACTCTCATTCAAACCACCACGTTCCACTCCCTGGTCCCTGTAGGCCTATGGCCATATCATAACGCGAAATGCATTTAGTCCAACTTCAAAAGTCCCCGTCTTTTACTGTCTCACGACAGTTTGAAAGTTCAAAGCTCAGCCGGGCGGTGGTGGCGCATGCCTTTAATCCCAGCACTTGGGAGGCAGAGGCAGGCAGATTTCTGAGTTCGAGGCCAGCCTGGTCTACAGAGTGAGTTCCAGGACAGCCAGGGCTACACAGAGAAACCCTGTCTAGAAAAACCCAAAAAAAGTTCAAAGCTCATCTGAGACTCCAGGCAATTTCTTAAGTGTAACCTTATTAAGAGGCCTTTGTTACTTTGTGTATATGTAATAGTTTGTGGGTTCTTCTTTTTCCCACCCTTTATCCACCGCCAACCCCGTTTTACCCCCTAACAATAGATAGGAGAGAAGCAAGGATAGAGAGGGGAAGAGGAATTAGGAAAATCCCTGAATCTAATTTCTTTCCTTTTGTTTCTTCTTTGACCACAGCTACTATCAAACTACAGCCAACCTCCCTAAATAACCGACTGCCTCTTGGGGCCCTAGCATTTATGTGCTCTCTGAAAAGTTCTCAGAATTACAAACATCACACAATCATAGAGACTATATGCTGCTGGCAAGACCACGCTTCTGTTAGATCACAAGGCGAGTGATAGCCAGCTGCTGCAGACTGTCCAAAGCAGCCCCACATGGCTACTCCTGGGATTAAAATGAAAGCACATTCTTATAATATCTCTGTGGTTTTTTAAAAAAAAAAATCAAAATTCCAGAATTCTCAAAAAATGTCACAATATAATGGCTCATAAAATAAAAAAACAAACAAACAAAAAAACAAACAAACAAAAATGAACAAACAGCATGTTTCCAACATGCAATGGCACAGGACATAAATTATTATGCCAGATCAATAAACTTGGGGCACAGTAAGGAAATATTGGACTAAATCAAGACTAAATCCCAGCAGGGTAAACTCTGAATCATATAGCTTTCTGTCCAGGGTCAAAGGACTTAGATGGCCCCATCCTACCTGTTTCACTAACTGCAACACACTCCTCTCCTTAGGCTGGTTCCACTCCCTGTATACTTCTGTCCTTGGCAACCATCCCACCGCTCTAGTGCCTAAAACATCCTGGGGCCTCCAATGCAACCCAGGCTTCCGTCTCACAGTTCTACGCAATGGCCTCTCAGGTCAGCTCTCCACTCAGTGACTCCCCAGGACAGGCCCAACCTCAGCAACTTTCCTTAACTGCTGTGGAAGATTCCAGAACCTCTTTACTCATGTTTCCTTCCTGACTCTAAAGCCAGAACCATGTGACCGTGTAGCTGATGCTGCCAAGACTGCCTGCCTGCTTGGGAATGGACTGCAATACATTTGCATAAGTTTTCCTTTGCTGCGTAAGCAACTTTGCACAAGCTGGAAGCTTAGCTGGCTGGGAGTCTAGCCGTCTTGCCTTGAGGGCAGAACTCCCATTATTTAATTTCATAGGAGGCCTTTATTTCTTCCAGCACAAGCATTAAATTTTCTGGTGCTCTTTTTCTCCTCAAACTGTTATATGTGTGTGTGTGTGTGTGTGTGTGTGTGTGTGTGTGTAACAGTTTGAGGAGAAACTTTTGAGTGTGTGTGTGCATATATATATGTATATATATACACACACATACATATATAATATAACATTATATACAATAGTGTAATATATTACAATATATGGTAAATATATAACATATAATATATATGTGTGTATATGTGTGTTCACATATATGTATAGATGTATGTATATATTAAGTAGAGCAATATATATATATATATATATGTGTGTGTGCTCTATTTTATTGTAGCTCTGTATAAGGTTATAAAGAGTAATAATCAGGGGACAGAGTCAATATTCAACCATCTTGTTTTGATATCTCCTCTGCTAACGAAATTAGCTCGAAACTATTGAATGTACTTAGCCTCTGGGAGACTTTTAAGACTTGGGCAAAAGGCAGCCAATTGTGCGTTGCCAAACATCCCAGAGACAGTCTCTAGCCCAGTTGCTAATGTTCCCCTGTGAAACTTCTGAGCTGGGCCTCCGTTCCACGTGGCTTTCAGTGAACCTGCCTTCCAAGCTCCTCCTAAGATGGCATGTTTAAACCCCATGTACAGCGTGCAGTCACAGTAATACAGTTTGATTTAAAAAAAAAAAAATCAACACCCAAACAAAATAAAGTGAACGTTTTCATCTATTCATGACTATGAAACAAAATGCTTATCATCTTTAACTTAGATATAACACTATATATAACGTTGTTTCCAATGCTCTTGGGTTTTGAAGTGTACCCCAGATCGTACAATTCTGTGTCATTTCAGTTAGTGACTCTCTTTCATAGACTTTAGAAGTCAACAAATGAGTGCGCTGGTTGAAAGAAAATTAG
Source organism: Montemys delectorum (assembly GCA_019843815.1). NCBI lineage: Eukaryota > Metazoa > Chordata > Mammalia > Rodentia > Muridae > Montemys > Montemys delectorum. The sequence continues at coordinate 8,311 of JADRCD010228605.1, forward strand.
CGAGTGAAAGCATTCCCTTCAAATGAGCTATAAAAAGATAAAAACAGAAAGGCTTTAACCGAAAATAAATTGGGTTTCTGTCTTAGTTACTGTTCCATTGCTGTGAAGACACATAGCAACCCAGGCGAATCTCGTAAGGGAAGTATTTCATTGGGGTTAGCTTACAGTCATTAGCCCATGATCATCACAGCATGGAGCAGACTGGTATGAAACTGGAGTAGTAGTTGAGAGTTTGAGAGAGAGGCGGGGGGGGGGGGGGGGTGGGGGGGGGAGAAAGAGAGAGAGAGAGGCAGGCAGGCAGGCACCAGGTCTGGGCTTTGGAAACCTCAAAGCCTCCCATCCCCCACTCCCCTCCCAGTGACACTCCCTCCAGCAAAGCCATCCTCCTCTAACAAGGCGGCACTAATCCTGCCCAAACAGTTCCGCTAACCAGGGACCAAGCATTCAGACAGATAAGAGCCTACGGGGATTCCTATTCATGCCACCCCAGCTGCAGACCCCACCACACTGCAGTTTTCCTGTCTCCCTGGAAACCTGCCGGAAACTCCAGGGACTGAAAACAACCTGGATCTGCACACAGTTAAACATGTGGGCTTTTGAGTCCCCTTATAGCTGGTTTATTTGACTTTTACATTTTTGCATTTTTTGGTGGAGGAGGGGCGGTCATTTAAACAGACGGAGGCTGTCCTTGAGTTCCTGATCCTCCTGCCTCTAACTTTCAGTGCTGAGCTACAGGCATTGTCTTGGGGTTTCCATTGCTATGAAGAGACACCATGACCATGGCAACCCTTAGAGAGACAAACATTTAACTGGGGTCGGCTTAGAGGGTCAGGGCTTCAGTCTCTCATCACCATGGCAGGAAGCATGGTGACATACGAGCAGGCGCGGTGGTGGAGAAGGAGCTCAGAGTTCTGCATCCCAGGCAGCCAGAAGGAAGTTCTTAAAGCCCACCCCCACAGTGACACACTTCCTCCAACAAGGCCGCACCCACTCCAACAAGGCCACCCCTCCTCGTAGTGCCACTCCCTGGGCCAAGCATATTCAAACCACCACAGGCATGTTGTTCCAACTTGTGCCTGGTTCTGGTTTAAACCCAGCACTTCCCTTTTTCAGTGTGTAGGAAGGTTATTTAGTGTGAGATTTATTTACACATGCGTATAAAGTGTTAAGGATATTATGATTAATGTTCACAATGTGTATGGGTTATATGGGTAGCATGCTCAACAAATATCAGTGAACCAAAATTCACTTTTAAAATTAAACATAAGCCATCTTGTTTTCAAAAGTGGTGACACACACACACACAAATATTAAAGACTTCGGCACAGAAATCTGCATAAAGGAAAACACAGGCATTAATGTGAGAGCACAGATTATGTTTTGTTAAGACAAGCCAGGTCAGGGGCCGGAGAGATGGCTCAGTGGTTAAGAGCACTGACTGCTCTTCCAAAGGTCCTGAGTTCAAATCCCAAGCAACCACATGGTGGCTCACAACCATCCGTAATGAGATCTGACGCCCTCTTCTGGTGTGTCTGAAGACAGCTCCAGTGTACTTACATATAATAATAAATAAACCTTAAAAAAAATAAAAAAGAGAGAAGGCAGGTCGCCCTCATCGGAAAGCCATTTTAAAAAATAGGCTATGGGCTTCAGTAATGTTACTAGGATAATAAAAAGAGCACAGAGACGACATGGTGTTGAAGTCGCTAAGCCACTAAGTAAACAAATCGCTTCACCTCCCTCGGCTTGTCATGTCAGCTGTGAAATGGGGACAGTGCCTATGTCACAGGGCCATTCTAGACAAGTGAGTTAGTATCCATAAAACCGTACTGATGGCTGCACGTGGTAAAACCATCGCTGCTCCTCTCTCCTTACATACACACATGGTCACGTGTCAGGGAACACACATGACATGGAGTATGCCCTCTTTGGACTTTTAGTAGTTTAGACGTCAATCCCAGATAAGACAGGAAGGTAAAAAGCAGACATAACCCTTAGAAAGCCACCCAAACTCAGTGTCTCTGAATTAAACATCCATACTGCTGATGGTGAATTAGCATCACAAACCCCCCAAACACTTGTCATCCCAAACTTAGAAGCAACAACATAAATAAGCCAGCCAGAAAGGCCTGGCCTAGAAGGTGGTCTGTAAATGTTTTACCTATCTGACTAAAGCGACAATGTAACCAAAATGAGCCCCCCCCCCAGCTAATTTCAATTTGTTTGATGTAATAAAGGTTGTGATGCTCTAAGTACATTCTAGGTAACGAATGTTAAGTGGAGAATTTGACAGCAGTGCCTCTCGTGGGACAGTCATCGTTTTTCACGATCCAAGCTGGTTGTCTCAGTGAGGTGGCGTTAATCAGGGGCTTACCTCATAAACCAAAAGAAAATAAAAATCTGCATATCTATTCTTTAAGAAGAAACATTTTTATTATTTATTTATTTATTTATTTATTTATTGTAAGCACACTGTAGCTGTCTTCAGACACACCAGAAGACAGATCTCATTACAGGTGGTTGTGAGCCACCATATGGTTGCTGGGATTTGAACTCATGACCTTTGGAAGAGCAATTGGTGCTCTTACCCGTTTGAGCCATCTCACCAGCCTCAAGAAAAAACATTTTTAAACACAGAGTATAACAAAGAAGAGAACATTCTACGCCTTTCTCTGAATATACCATATAGGCTGGGATAGAGATGGGGCTCAGCAGTTAAGAGCACAGCTGCTCTTTCTGAAAACTTTGATTTCATTCCCAGCATACTTGGAGGTTCACAACTGTCTGTAAGTCCAGTGCCAGGGAATCCAATGCTACTTTCTGCCCCCCCTCCCCAGGGGCATTGCATGAACACGGTGCACAAACACAGTTGCAGGTACAGTCATACACATAAAATATTTTTTTAAAAAATAGCTGGGTGGTGGTGGTGGTAGTGGTGCACGCCTTTAATCCCAACACTTGGGAGGTAGAGGCAGGGGGATTTCTGAGTTCGAGGCCAGCCTGGTCTGCAGAGTGAGTGCCAGGACAGTCAGAAACCCTGTCGCAAAAAAACAAAACAAAACAAAACAAAACAAAAAAAAAAACCCAAAAATATAAAATAAAATAAAATAGGATAAAATAAAATATGGGCTGACTATTTTGTTCAACTGGAAATTCAAAATTAGTGCAAGTGCTAACCAACTTGTCTCAAAAGATTAAAGCAGAGCTATGCATTCATTTTTTTCAAGCCAGAAGGGCAAATCAGCGAGTCAATTCCTTCCAAACTTTTGACAGTACAATGAACATATTCTCCAGAAGTGTCTGTGCTTCAAATTGCACAATTCCTCTTAGGGGGGGAAAGTGTATCTTTTTTGTTCCTAACGTGTTTTTTTTCTTTCTTTCTTTCTTTTTCTTTTGAGACAGGGTTTCTCTGTATAGCCCTGGTTGTCCTGGAACTCACTCTGTAGACCAGGCTGGCCTCGAACTCAGAAATCCACCTGCCTCTGCCTCCCAAGTGTTGGGATTAAAGGCGTGCGCCACCACTGCCCTAACACTGTTCCTAACAAGTTGAGAAGCCAGGACTTTACTCAGTAAGAATCTGGAAACCTCGCAGCACCTAAAAAATGTTAGACCTTATTTCTTGGAGATACGTTTGCGACAATATGCATCGGTCCCTTTACTGGCTTTCTGATAGCAGCCCCTGCAGCAACCTTGAGGCCCTCCTTGTAGATTTTGGCCATAAACTGCTTGGAGCACATAGTGGCAAGGGGGCAGGGGACTTGGTCTGCGATCCCCTCAGCTGTGAGCACACACCAAACCCGGAGCAGGTCACCTCCTGAAACTCCGCAGTCGCAGAATCTGCAGTGGGTCTCAGCTCCTTCCACAAACTCCTTCCCCTCAATCTCTCAGAAGCCACTTCTCTGGGTTTCTCTATCCTCGGGAGAGATGACTGACTGCTCGATGCTCTCACGTTGAGAAACGACCCTCTCATGGGCTCATAGGTCCCTCTCTGCCCACAATGCACTGGGGCCAGCAAAAAGGTCATCTTGCAACCCCTAATTTTCACAGAAATTCAGTTCAAAAAAGTGACAAGACCTGATGATGATCAACACGCACCCATCAACCAAGTAAGCCTGATCTGGACCGCGGGATGGGTAGCCAGTGTCGCATAATCTCTGGCCAATCCGAGAGCAGAGGAGGAGTCTGCGGACTGATGCTAGAGTGGAGAGTGAATTGCCTTCCAAGCAGAGGAGGCCTCTGAGACACTTTTTGCACCACCTTATATCTCTCCTCTCTTCCCCTCTTTCCTTCAACCCTGCTCGGTCCAGGTCCACTAGAGGAACCTGATGTCGAGAGAGCGTTAGTGTTGCAGTAGCTCACGATCCGGTGCTGCCCTGCGTGATGTGCAAGGCTGGGGAGCCTCAGATGTGTGGAGGTGGAAGAGGGGCATCGATGGGCCAGACCTGGGCATCGGGTACGCATCCCGTGGGCGGAGCCAGGTTGTCTTGAATGGAAAGAGGAATGAGCCGCGCAAGTTTCTGATTGGACGGAGGGGACAGTAGGATGCAGTAAAACAGAACAATAGAAAATCTTGAAGCCTGACTGTGCCTACCATCTCCAAGATCCATCGGATGCTATTTGAAATGACATGAGCTTCACACACAGGCATACACACACACACACACACACACACACACACACACACGCACACACACTATATGCACACACACACCTGTGAAACAGGTTGAGAGTAGGCAGTAGTTAGTGAGGGTCATTATGGGGGGTGGGGAGTAGTCCCTTGTGCGATGATTGCTGATAGCTGGTAAAGGGTCATTTGTGCTGAGCTGCAAGCTAAGAAGTTTCTGGAGAAGACTGGCTTTCACAGGACGTATTTTCTCATCCAGCTAGTCAATTCCTAATGAAGAAAACAATAGCATACTTTTGCTTTCTGCCCTAACACTTCCTGCTAGACAGTAATCTTGTGATTTTTTTTTTCCTGACAGTTCTGACATTCATGACCCCACCCAGGGCCAGAGATAACCTCTTACATCCTATTCCTTCAACCAAAAATTAGGTAATCAAGTAAATTAAAAAGAATTAAGGAAAGAAAAAGTCATAAATCCCTAACATTTGAGTATTGATTAGAAGGAATACAGTTTGCTTAGTAGGTGACTATTCTTCCTACTGTTGTGGCTCTCAGGTCATTGTTGTTGTTAATGCTAATGTTAATTATCCATACTTCCTGTGTTTGTCTGCTTCCCATCACTGTGACAACATATCTCCGAAAAACAATGTCCCTGACTGCTTATTAATGACACATGCATCTCATGACCTTCTCTTAATTAAACTTACATTTCCTTAATGAGGGGTCTGCATATTGGAGCTGTAGGGGCCAGGCTTCCTTGTTCTTGCTTCTGTGGTAAGCAAACACACCAAGGTGGTGTTAGGTGGCAGAGGAAACTGCCCACTTTGACGTAGCTAGAAGGGAAAGACATGGGCTGGAGAGCTAGCTCAGCAGTTAAGAGCACCGACTGCTCCTCCAGAGGTCCTGAGTTCAATTCCTAGCAGCCACATGGTGGCTCACGACCATCTGTAATTCAATACCCTCTTCTGATGTGTCTGAAGACAGCGACAGTGTACCCACATACATGAAATAAACAAATCTTAAAAAGAAAAAAAAAAAAAAGAAGGGAAAGACATGGGAAGAAGAGAGGCCATGGTGCTTGTATTCTTCTGAAAGGCAGTTTCACCATTAACTTCCTTTCACCATTAATTATCCCATGCCACAGGCTGTAGCCCAAAGCAACAATGCTTACCAAAGTGATATCACTTTTACCAAAGTCTACTATACTATTCCGAATGAAAACTCTTTTGGAATCGTCTACTCTTACCCCCAAGTCTGGCCAATATTCTTTACTATTTTATGCTGCAATTAGCATACTATTCTGAGGTTAGGATTTGAAGTATGAATTAGAATCTGATGAGATAAACTCATGTAAGATAAAAAAAAAAAAAAAATCACTCGTACAAAAAGTCCTAGCCTGCACACTTCTGTTTTTCACTAAGGAAAACCCAATGGATCGATGACGTTATTAAAGTGTGGGGTTAAGAAGTCAAAAGATGTAGCCGAAAGAAGGAAAGCTATGAGCAAATGAACTAGCCATGAAATTTAGTTCAGGACTTAGAAGTCAGAGAAATGTAAACCCCAAACATTTTACTAATAAAAGCCCTGACCATATTATATAAAATTAGATACTTAAATGCTAAGGTTAGAACAAGAAGGAGAGAATACTACAGACTGAACACCCTCAGCGTGATTCCGGGTCTCTTCCTTACATGTGGCTCGCTGTCTGTCGGGTTTTTTTTTTTTCTTTCTTTTTTGTGGTGTGTGAGGAGAGGCAGGACTGTGTGTTAGTGTATTAGCATTCCTTCCACTTCCAGGCTCTGCCCAACAGTTACCTAGCAACAGCCAGGTGGGAGCCTGGCTTGTTATAAAAAAAAATGACTGTTCGGCTTCTCTTCATTCTCTCTGACCCCTTCCTCTCTTTCTAGCCTCTTTCTCCCTCTCTCTCTCTCTCCTTCTTTCCCCTTCCAGGTGCTTATGGCCACCCTCTCCTCCCTTTTTCTGCCTCTACTCCCTTCACAACCTCTTTTCCCAAATAAACTCTATTTTACACTAGACCTGTCGTATGGCTGGTGTCTTGGAGGACCCGCTAAGGCACCCCCTCCCACCACTCCATACCGCACTTTACAAAACAGGTCACCGTGTGTGTCCAAACCATGTTTGTACAGTCAAGTGTCAGAGGGCATGTTGCATAAAGTCTTGATGTTGGAGCAAGTAGTAACTGGTCAGTCCAGGCTGTAAGCTGGGCTAAATGCGGCTGTAAACCAGTGATTAACAATGGAGTAGCATCATAAAGAAAGAGGCTACAACTTGAGAGTAGAGGAGGGCCTAGAAGGAGTCAGGTGGCAGGTAGATGCTAAGCACTGTTAGGAAGCAGAGGGAAGCTGATGTAACCCTATTCCAATTAAAAACATTTAAAAATAAACACTTTTAAATGAAGTACTAAAGTAAAGGTGGTTTGGATTTCTTGTGTCTTCTTTTGAATGCTCTGGGTTTTTTATTTGCTTTAATTAATTAATTAGTTAAATTTAATTAATTAAATTTGAGTAGTTAAATTAATTAATTAATTATTAATTAGCATGTGCCACAGTCCACGCAGAAGAGAGGACTGCTTGTTGAAGTCAATTTTCTCCTTCCACCATATCCGGGGTCAAACATAGGCCGTTATCAGCCTTGGCACCTGTCCTCATTTGCCTTTTATTTACAAAAGGCCATGACCAAGAATAACTCGAGGAGAAAAGGGTTTGTTACAGATTGCAGTTTACAATGAAGATCTTATGAAGGAAAGTCGGGGCAGCCTCAACGGAGGCAATGCCTCCTCCACTAGACTGGCAGGTCTGTGGGCGGTGCTTCCTTGATGAATGATTGATGTGGGAGGGTCCTGCCCTCTATGGCTGCTTCTACCCTTAAGCAAATGGTCCAGGGTTGCATGAAAGAGCAGACTGAGGAAGTCATGGAGGGCAAGTCAGTCGAGGCTTCCTCTTCTCAGATGACTTTAGATCGATCAAGTTGACTAAGAAAACAAAACCCCTAACTAACACAGTAGTTTTAATCCAGTGAGCTGTCTCAACAGATTTTTTTTCTGTTTTTTTTTTCAACCCTGTATTCCCATGGGATTTTAAGCTCCAAGCTTGCCAGTTTATAAAACCATACTCATTTCTTTATCTTTCACCAAACAGATATTTTCTCTGCATAAAATATATAAATATATATTGATTTATACATGTGTTTATACATGTATATGTATTTATATAGAATATATAATGTCTATATGAATGTATTTACACGTGTATATACATGTCATGTATAGTATATAATATTTAATATACTTTAGTGTTTAATGTTTACTGTAAGATATATTTATTAAATATATATAAGTATATAAAATATACTGATTTCAGTCACTTTTTAATGAAACTTGGTACCCAGTACATTATGTCCTGCTATTGTGTGACCACTGGTCAGCCAGAAGCAATGTGTCCCTTCTCAGAAGAGTCACAAGGTAGGCTTTTAAGCATAGAGACAGGTATTGGTTTAGGCAGGTTATTCACTTCTGGGATCGGATCTCTCACATCAAACCATTTAGATTAATTATTTATATAGAAAATTACTCAGCAATATTATAGAATACTGTACAAGTGTGATGCAGTCACAAATGAGACAAAAGTGTCAGGTGACTTTGTGAGTCCCAAGAAGAAATAGAACCGCATGCTTTTTTGGTCAGCTCAAGTAAAGTTCCTCATTCAAAATGTTTGTTTCAGGAAAGCAAAGCAAAGATATTATGGGGTGGGTACTTTTTCCAGTATGCCTTGTGTTAGTCAGGGTTCTCTAGAGTCACAGAACTTATGGTAGTCTCTATGTAGTAAAGGAATTTGTTGATGACTTATAGTCTGTAGTCCAACTCCCAACAATGGTCAGCAGCAGCTGTGAATGGAAGTCCAAGGATCTAGCAGTTGCTCAGTCCCACAAGGCAAGCAGACGAAGCAGAGAGAGGGCCTTCCTTCTTCTAATGTCTTCATATGGGTCTCCAGCAAAAGGTGTGGCCCAGATTAAAGGTGTGTGACACCATACTTTTAATCCCAGATGACCTTGAACTCGGAGATCTCCCTGTCTTAATCTTCTGGGATTCATAGCCACTAAGCCTCAACATCTCCAGGCTAAGATCCAGATCAGAAACTTGTATCTTTCAGCCTCCAGCTTAGGACCACAGGTGAGCCTTCCAATTCTGGATTGTAGTTCATTCCAGATATAGTCAAGTTGACAACCAGGAATAGCCACTACACCTTGTATAAAGAAACTGTCTCCAATACACGTGGGCATTCTCCTTGGGATTCCTATACTTTATTCCCACTCAGCAGCAGTGACTGAGCTCAGTGATACGGGGAGTGGCCGTGCTGAGTCTTCTGAGAACTCAGCACTGCCCATGGCTGCCATGACTTTCCCTCAGAGCCAAAAGGCTAGGAGATGGCACCTGCCTCCTCGTTGCTTTTGGAGGTCCTGTCATTTTCAAATTTCCCGTGCCTTTGCTTTCCACCCTGGAGAGAGAATATCTTGTATCTGTATGGATATGGCTCCTGTCAATAAAAATCTAGTGGCTTATTATGGCTTAGGCAGGAAATAGGAGGTGGGAACTCCAGGAGGCAGAAAGGATTCTGGGATTGTGTCAGGCTGGAGATTCGCAGGGAAGATGTGAGCACAGGTAAACCAGCCAAGTGGAAGAATGCAGATTAGAACAAATGGGTTACTTTAAGTTATGAACGAGTCAGAGAGGAGCTTAGCTATAGGGTTGAGGTCTTTGTAAATATATTTTGAGTTTGAGTCTTATTTCTGGGAGCATGGGGCTGGGAGAGAGAACCAGCCCTAAATTCTATACCACAGGCTCCAAAGTTCTTATTGTTTGTTCCTTTGCCATATCCTTGAAGGAAAGATGTCACCAAGTCTCCCAGTTACGCCCACTCCCCTTGGGGTTTTCCCTCCCTGCTCTTCCTACTACCTCTGTTGGCGCCACTACTGAGCACCACTGAATAAACATGCGTTCAACCTCATGGGCCACACAAATATCAACATCCTAACCTCTGTGGGTTGTCAGGTGGTCACGCTCATTTGCAAGTAGGACAATGGATTTATTTTGTCTTCAAATTCATTTACATGTTATTCTGAACCCTGAATACTACCCAATTATAAACATGCTTGCAATTCTTTTTGGTAAGAACTTTTAGAATAGGAAAATGGTACAATAGGAATTAACAAGGGTAGGTGGGTGGGGGGTGGATGGCGATGAGACAACTGTCTCCACCAGTGAAAGCTAAAATACAACAGGAATCATTTTCTTGCTGCAAAAATTGTAAAAAAAAAAAAAAAACAAAAACAAAATAAGCAAATGGTTTTTAGAGATTAAATGACAGAAGACAATCTTGGAGGAAGAGGGGACAGACAAGCCACATGTGCTGGCTAATTTTATGTCAAAATATCTTGACTCTAAGCCAGAGCCATTTAGGAAGAGGGACTCTCAATTGAGAAATGCCTCCTCCTTCAGACTGACCTGGAGCCGAGCCTGTAGAGTTGTCTTAGTTAGGGTTCTCTAGAGTCACAGAACTTAGTCTCTATGTAGTAAAGGGATTTATTGATGATTTATAGTCTGTAGTCCAACTCCCAACAATCAACTCCCAACAACAGTCACGGCAGCAGCTGTGAATGGAAGTCCAAGGATCCAGCAATTGCTCAGTCCCACAAGGCAAGCAGGCGAAGCAGAGAGAGCCTTCCTTCTTCCAATGTCCTTATATACGTCTCCAGCAAAAAGTGTGGCCCAGGTTAAAGGTGTGTGCCATCACACCTTTAACCCCGGATGACCTTGAACTCATAGAGCTTTCTATGTTAATCCTGTGGGATTTGTAGCCACTATTCCCCAAGGTCTCTATGCCAAGATTCAGGTCAGAAACTTGTATCTCTCAGCCTCCAGATTAGGGCCACAGGTGAGCCTTCTAATTCTGGATTGTAATTCATTTCAGACGTAGTCAAGTTGACAACCAGGAATAGCCACTACAAGAGTATTTTCTTTATTAGTGGTTGATGTGGAATGGCCCCGCCCATTGTAGATGGAGACACTCATGGGTGCTGGTTCTGAGGATTGTTGAGAACCTGAGTTAGTTATGAGGAGACAGCCAGTAAGCCCCTCTGGTCTGCAGCCTCTGCATCAGCTCCTGCCTGCAGGTCCCTACCCTGACTTCTCTGGATGGTGGACTCATTCATATGCTGTAAGTGGAAATAAACCCTTCTCTCTCAAGCTGCTTTTGGTCATGGTGCTTTATCATGCAATAGAAACCTAACTAAGACAACACCACTCAACTGGTTTAACTTCCTTCCAGAAGGCAGCTTCTGGACAAGAGAATGGGGAAGAGTATCTAAAGATTCTTACTGAGATAAAATAACACTGAAATTGAGACTAAGAGACCCAGAGAGTTCAGAGTCAGATACTAAAGGGAAAGAACTCTTAAAAAAGACGTGCTTTGTAGATCTGCAGAGGAATCTGCTTATACTGAGTCCTTCACTGGGGGTTAATTAGTATGAGAGTAGAAGAAATTCCACAAGGAACCTGGCAGGGAGTTAGGACCAGAATGCACACGTCCATATGAGGACACTTATTAATATACACAGGACACAGGATACAGTCTTTGTAGCAGTTGTATCTTAAAGGTAGGAGTAAGTAGCCAGAGCATAAAGGTTTCCTTATATTTCCCAAGTAAAACTTTGCAACCAGAGGCTGGAGAGATGGCTCAGCCGTTAAAAGTGCTGGCTGGTCTTCCAGAGGACCAGGGTTCAACTTCCAGCACTCACACGGCAGCTCAAGATTGTCTGTAACTCCAGTTCCAGGAGTTTTGACACCTTCAGACAGACATACATGCAAGTATAAAACACCAATGCGCATAAAATAAAAATACAATAAATTTAAAGAAGAAGGAAAAAAAACTCTACAACTTTGTAATTAGCCCACAGAAAGATCTGCTCAAGGTGATAAGAAGAGGCAGATGAGAAAAACTGGAGCGAGGGTTTTAATTGGGCACTAAAGTGGGAGATCAACACAAGAGAGGAAGGGAGGAGGCAAAATAACACTGAGGATGTTTGAAAAGCCATAGGGAATCACATTACATTTTATTTACTCAAATATAATACATATAAATGTATATATATACATATATAGTATGATATATACATACTATATTACCTATATATACTATGTGTATAACTTATGTATATACCATATGTAACCTATACATAGACATATGTTATACTATATATAACCTATGTATATACACACTATACTATATATACATATATATGTATTATATATATTATATTATACATAAGGTTAAATAAAGTTATGACACTTCGCTTGAAAACTCTTCCCCTTAAAAGCCACAATTAGGGAAGGTCAAAAGATTCCCAAAACATTACAGGCTATTGCTGTTGTCCTTGGCAGCCTCCCAGAGGCTGGAAGGAAGTGTCAATTGCTGAAGACACCGTGCTCTTCAGACATAAAGCTCAGTGGATCTGACCTGAGGACTCCCTCCCTGAGGACCAGCTCTCACAGGACTGGCCGGAGCCACTGAAGCTTCCAAAGGAGTGAGACAACTGGACAGCCTTTGAGTTGTTCCACCGTTACTTTCTTTCTTTCTTCTTTCTTTCTTTCTTTCTTTTTTTTTTTTTTTTTTTGAGACAGGGCTTCTCTGTGTAGCCCTGGCTGTCCTGGAACTCACTCTGTAGACCAGGCTGGCTTCGAACTCAGAAATCCGCCTGCCTCTGCCTCCCAAGTGCTAGGATTAAAGGCGTGCGCCACCACTGCCCTGCCCACCGTTACTTTCTACATTAGAAATATTTAAAATACATTCAGGGTCTAATGGAAAATACCATGAGAGAAATTAGTGATGACTGTGGAGATGAGACTTATGGGTAAGATGCTGGACTGGCAGGTACCCAGGGGAGATGAAGAGTCAGACTAAAAAGGAATTGACAACTCCAAAGGAAGACAGTTTAATGAATTCACAAAGGTAGTTATGGAATAGCTGGGGAGTCCCAAGAAAACGATCAACTATGCATGGAAAAGACAACCTGAAGACAATTCTAGCCATGTCTCTTGCCAGAATGGGGGGAAAAAAACAGATAACTCTTACAAAATTACTCCTGGGATTGAGTCCTCAGTGGTACTGGGATTAAGTCCTCAAGGGTAGGCTTCTCAATAAGACCTCCAAATAAAACCAGAAGAGATATTCAAACAAACAGATTGACAAATCATAACACTTCTGTGAAACACGAGAAAATAAAATGTCATCATTCACCTAAAAGACTGTAACTGTAAGTAAATTCAAAGAGATCGAAACAGGTGACCTGGAAGAGGTTACAGAAAAGCAAAATCTGAAGTGAAAAATCTCAGTGGTTAGAGGCCATGAGCGCTCACTGGAGAAACCAGGAGTGTTAATCACACAGAGTTGTCTCCTCAGTGGAGGATGCCTGTTGTCCACCCAGAAGGCTGGGAGTGAATGTCGTTATTAACCTGGCGACCTTTGCTGTCTGTAGGGCCAACCTCACCCAATTCCCACACAATCTATCCCAGACTCCCCCTTCCTAGATCGTTGGCTTTGTTTTTTAGTCAGTATCCTTAAGGAGCTGTCACATGTACTTGATAGCCTGAGACCTCCATGCTAGCTCTGTCAGAAACCACACCAGATCCTAGATCCTTAGGCTATAGTGAGAAGTCCAAAAACCTGAGAGAATAAAAGTTTTCCAATTCCCTGGGAAGCAGACTGGGCTCCTCAGAAGGAGCCACTGACCATGGGCCTTTCGTCAGTGACGGCCCCAACTTAGGGAGGACAAATCTGGAGCTGAGTCAGCTCCTGGGTCACCTGGCTGGAGGAGATAACAAGGCCAGAAGAGAGCTGGTCTCTGAAACCTCTCACCAAAGGAACTAACAAAGCAACCAATCAAAACTGTACTGATGTCACTGCTTTGCCTCTAACAATTATATTAGAGGTTACCTAACCCTTCTGGAAAATTCCCCTAGCTCTGCATAAAAGGGGGTCTCTGAGCCTCTTGAACCATCACCATGTTGATGAATGGTTGACCCCTGCATACTAGTTGTTTCTGCAGAATAAATACTCTTTCCCTTTGCATACTATTTGAGTCTGGGGTCTTTCTTCAGCGATTCTTGGACCCTAACAATAGAACCCATCTTTCATGGTAGAGATCACGCGTAGAGATCACGCGGACTCTGCAGAAGAGGTTCTATGTAGCCACACCTTAAGCTTTATTGTCCACATGGAACTGGGATACTTGTTACCAGGAAATTTTTTTCCAAAATTGTACTGCACTTAATTACGTCTAAAATAAAATGGCTGGTGTCAGACTCCAGAAATTTAAACCAGCCCGGATAACTAAGCCATGCTACACTGCGTTTCTTTCTTAACTCATGCATTTCCCCGCCTGCCATACGTATTTGCAGGGACCCCTCACATCAATGAGTCAAATAAAAAACATCCAGAGGAAAGCATCACCAATAGATTCAAATAAAGAGAATAGAATCAAAAATAAAGACAAAAATTGAGGAAATACTAATTCAACAATAAGTTAAAAAAAAACAAAAAAAAATTGCAATATTAAAAAAAAAAAAACTGGGATAAGATCAAGTGCTAACCTTGAAGGTCAATAAGACACAAGCAAGGCTGAGGTTGAAAACTCAAGGCATAAAGAGTTTACTCAGAGAAATTATGGCAGCAAGAGAAATCACTAAAGAAATGAATGCTGGGTTCAGACCTGGGACAAGCGGCTGAGGTGCCTATTTAATATATCAAAGCAGACCTGGCCTCCGGGTTCTGTTAGCATCCCTCTTGTGTGGCTGGCATCCCAGCTACCCTGAACTTTTCAGCCCAGAAGCAAGGCCTCACCTCCCCAAGAGGTGCATTCCTCTCTCCCTGTTTATGTGCCACCCCCACCTCACCATCCCCTCTCCTTTCCCATCCTCCACCCTATCCCTGTCTGCATGGTGACTTCCCTGGCCCTGTTTCTTGGGACTGGTGAACAGGCCCAAGAGGTGCTGCCAATAAACCTCTACTTTTTACTTTTTTTTTTTTTATTGCATTATGATGAGAAAAGTTACATGACTTCAATTTATCTGAATTTGTTAACATTTTAAAACATATTTGAAGTAAATAGAATTAAATCACATTCTTGTTTCCCTTTTGTACCCCCGCTCCTCCCAGAGACCCCCCTCTTTAATACCTACAATATCTTTTTTGTCATATTCCTTAAAATTTATAAGATACTACAACAATACAAATAAATATTATAAAAGTTGTTTGATATAAAACAACAATCAGTTTAACAGTCTTATGTAGATGCTCATCTACAGCAATAGTGAAAATACACTTTTCTCAATATAAATTTAAAATAACTCCAAACATATTAACTGTATACTTCAAAATAATACATCACTACTGGTATTTTCCTAAATGAACATAAACATATAAAG
Source organism: Montemys delectorum (assembly GCA_019843815.1). Lineage (NCBI taxonomy): Eukaryota > Metazoa > Chordata > Mammalia > Rodentia > Muridae > Montemys > Montemys delectorum. The sequence continues at coordinate 23,433 of JADRCD010228605.1, forward strand.
TCTTTTTGTTTGTTTTGTATTTAGTAGAGTTTAAAGTCTTGGCTCTTACTGTGGCACAAGCCCAAAATAAAAACAATTTTTAGACATTGGATTTCATTGTAATAAGGCTATACTTCAATGACCCTCACATCACCAAAGGATTTTACCTCCATCATAGCTAAGCTGAGAGTTGACAGTTCTGCGCTGAGGAGTGAATTGTAGGCACAATTTTTGGATACAGACTTCCTGCTATGGTCAAAGCTATTTGACTTGAGTGAGTGACTTTTTTCTCAGGCCACAGAGAACAGGTTACATTCATTTAAGAAATGGTGTATGTATTAACATGGTCTATCCATAAAGTCATTCACCAACTGTTTCAATGAACAATGGTTCTGCTTGGAGGGTGGCACAGACATTGAGTGAGGGTAAGAATTTGGTTCATTAGCTGTGATAATTTGGAAAAACATTCATCTCAGAGAAAGAGTAACTTATAAAGTCCTCTTCAAACTTGATACAAGAGTTAAAAACGTCAAGCAAAGCATTCAGTCTCACTCTTTGTTGTTCTCTTACAAGCCCCTTCCCAATTTAATTGTCTATTTTTCTTTTGGGTATATAAATACTTTTGAAATATATAAACTGTTCTGAAAACCATAGTATAAAGACATGAAATAAACAATACTAATAGAGAGGCTGAGATAGGAGAAGCAAGATTTCAAGACCCTTATGTTGTACACAGCAAGGCACTGTCACAAACAAGCTGAAAGTGTATATAGATTGTACAATGTTGGACCTATTTCTCCAATTACCAAATTAGAGAGACCATTGGATGACAATCAACAAATTTCTAATTCTTCATATTATTGGATTTCAATCGATTAGGATATGTTGGTAGTATTAATTTTCATAGTAATATATTAAGAAAAAGTAATTGTCACATTCCTGTTGTTTTTGTTGTAAGAGGTGGAATTAGGTTTGTGTGGATTTGTTGAAAGATTACCTTCTTGCTTCTTCTGGGGTGTAGTTTTGCTCCTTATGTTGATGTTTTCCATCTATTATCCTTTGTAGGGCTGGATTTGTGGAAAGATATTGTGTACATTTTGTTTTGTCATGGAATATCTTGTTTTCTCCATCTATGGTAATTGAGAGTTTTGCTGGATATAGTAACTTGGGCTGGCATTTGTGTTCTTGTAGGGTCTGTATGACATCTGCCCAGGATCTTCTAGCTTTCATAGTCTCTGGTGAGAAGTCTGGTGTAATTCTGATAGGCCTGCCTTTATATGTTACTTCACGTTTTTTCCTTACTGCTTTTAAAATTCTTTCTTTGTTTTGTGCATTTGGTGTTTTGACTATTATGTGGTGGGAGGAACTTCTTTTCTGGTACAGTCTATTTGGAGTTCTATAGACTTCTTGTATGTTCATGGGCATCTCTTTCTTTAGGTTAGGGACATTTTCTTCTATAATTTTGTTGAAGATATTTACTAACCCTTTAAGTTGGAGATCTTCACTCTCTTCTATACCTATTATCCTTAGGTTTGGTCTTCTCATTGTGTCCTGGATTTCCTGGATGTTTTGGGTTAGGGTCTTTTTGCATTTTGCATTTTCTTTGACTGTTCTGTCGATGTTGTCTATGTTATCTTCTGCCCCTGAGAGTCTCTCTTCTATCTCTTGTATTCTGTTGGTGATGCTTGCATCTATGTTTCCTGACTTCTTTCCTAAGATTTCTAACTCCAGCGTTGTCTCTTTTTGTGATTTCTTTATTGTTTCTACTTCCATTTTTAGGTCCTTGATGGTTTTACTCAATTCCTTCACCTGTTTGTGTTTTCCATCAATTCCTTAAGGGATTTTTGAGTTTGCTCTTTAAGTGCTTCTACTTGTTTACTTGTGATCTCCTGTAATTCTTTATGGGATTTTTTTTGTTTCCTCTTTAAGGGCTTGTACCTCTTTACCTGTGTTCTCCTGTATTTCTTTAAGGGAGTTATTCATGTCCTTCTTAAGTTCCTCTATCAGCATTGTGAGATATGATTTTAGATCCAAATCTTGCTTTTCTGGTGTTTTGGGATATCCAGGACTTGCTGCGGTGGGAGTACTAGGTTCTGATGAAGCCAAGCAGTCTTGGTTTCTGTTGGTAGGATTCTTGCGTTTGCCTTTCGCCATCTGTTGATCTCTGGTGTTAGATGTCCTTGGTGTCTCTGACTAGAGCTTGTCCTGTCCCTGCTGCCCTGTGACTCCCCCCTGGTCCCGACTTAGAAAAGTCACTGAGTCTCTGGGTTAGAGTACTCCCTAAAGGCAGGCCTTCCACTTGCAGGGAAGGGGCAGAGAGGGTCGCTGATCCACCTCTGTTACTGGGGAGCTGAGAGGATCCTGTCCCTGCCGCCCTGTAACTCCCCTGTGACTTTAGTTTTTACTTTTAATTTGGCTCAAGTTGGCTTATTTTGTTCTTGGAGAAAAATCAATTACTAAACATCCAAATAAAAGAAGCATTTAGAACCCAATATAGGCACACCCCCATAAGAGCCTCTCTATGACACGTCATAGTTAAGGTATCAGAAAGAGCAAGAAAATAGTATTAAAAGCATTCCAGGAAAACCATTGTAAGGGTCCATGATTCACAGAAGAATGATACCCTGGACTCAAACGGTAGGTCAACGCAGACTGTTTTATTCTGCACAAGTCCAGCACGCTGGGGTCTCCCGTTATCAAGATAGAGAGACCACCAAGTGAGTTCTCAGGCTCGATTTAAAGCACATTGGAATTCTAGGGTAGATGAGCTGTATCTCTCTAGACATTCTGGAACCATTTTCAGGGTATGAAGGCTAGAGCCTGGAGTTTTTTGGGTTTTTTTTTTTTTCTATTAGTAATTGGCTGGGCTAGCTTGGACTTATCCAGTTCTTAGGCCTAGACTCCTTAACTGTCAGTTTGAAGTCTATTATTAAATAAGCCCAGCCTTCTTGCCATAGGTCATTTGCAAAGCTAAACACATCAGCTCTCCTATTTTCAGGTCTAAAAGCCATAAAACAACATACTTTAAGTCCTGCCAACCAAGCTTGCAATATACAGTGAAGCTAATTTTTTAAATTTTATATTGACATAGAGACAAAGATATTTCAACACAAACAGAAAGGCAGTTCATGACCACAGAGTAATTTAGAAGATGCATAAAGGAATACTACACAAATACAACAAAGAAAGACAGTTTTAATCCTGAAAGCACAAGAAAGAATATATTTCATAAGAGATATAGATGAGCAAAGGAGAATTAGGAATAAATACATCATATGCACAATAAACCAAAAAGCCTTTAGAACTAATATGGGAAAAACAAAAGATCAAAAACTGGCCAATCAGGAAACATCCAACAAGAATTACAGGAATATGTAAATATCTCTCAACAATGATTTTCAATACAGATAGAGTGAATTTACCAGTGAAGAGACACATTATCTGACTGCACTAAAAGGCAAGATCAGGCTGAGTGAGCCATTGCATGCCTTTAACCCTAACACTTAGGAGACAGAGTCGGGTAGATCTCTTGTGAGCTTGAGATCACCTTGGGGTATTCTGGGCCTTCTAGAACTAGATAATGAGACACTATCTTTAAAAACAAAACACCCAAAGACCCAAGTATGTGTTGTCTCCAAGAAACATGCATATCACACCAGCAAAGATAACAAGAGTTTTAGTGTCAAAAAAAAAAAAAAAAGTCAATTTATCAATTGAAAATGTAATGGCGGGGGGCGGCGGACTGGAGAGATGGCTCAATGGTTAAGAGCACTGACTGCTCTTCCAAAGATTCTGAGTTCAAATCCCAGCAACCACATGGTGGCTCACAACCCTCCATAATGAGATCTGACTCCCTCTTCTGAAGTGTCTGAAGACAGCTGCAGTGTACTCACATATAATAAATAAATAAATCTTAAAAAATTATTTAAAAAAAAAGAAAATGTAATGGCAGACAAAACAGACAGTCATAGTTATTCAGAAAGTAGACTTCAAGGAAAAATTAGTCAGGAGACAAGGCCACCACATATTAATACGGGGATGACTGCATCATGAAGATATACTAATCACCAATGTCTATTTAACAGATGTAAGGCTTGAAGTTTCTAAAATCAGTAAATGGAAGAATAATAAATACCAAAACTAGACTGAATGACAAACATCACATCATCATCTAGTCCTGGGATGTATTTGTTTATTTATGGGAGAGGAGAGAAAGATCTTAAAGGCATGCAGAGATGGGCAAAGGAGGGGGCAACAGAATATTCCTGACTCAAAAGCCAAAGAGGAAGACTGGGCAGAAAATGAAGATCAGCAGGAGGTGGATGGGGAATGAGCCATGCTGTAGGAGATGGATGGAGTAGAACAAATTATAAAGGCATATAAATATGAAAGTACCCTAATAAAATCCACTACTTTTTATGCTAACTTTAAAAACCACTTTAAAAAAGAAAGAAACAAGAAAATACAATGTCCAGAATGAGCAAATATATTAGCGAGATTAATAGCAGATTACTATTTTTAAAGCAATATATTAATTAGCTTAAAGGCACAGATACAGATTTGATATGAAACAAAAAGTAATGAAGAGATTATTGATTTCCTACTGGGGAAGAATGTCAATAAAATATAAGAAGACTGTAAGGAGAACCATAGTTTTTAATTTTCATTTAAACATATCTTTGTTATAATTGGATATTTAAATAAAAAAATAAACGTACCATGCTGTGAGAGTAACATATGTAGAACCAAAATAAATTAGGATAGCCAGAAGGATATGATGGAAAAAATGAGAGCTTAATTTATAAGGCTCTTATACTATGCATAAGGTAGTACGTATTTATGGACAAATCAACTGTAATAAGCTTAAACAAATATTGTAAATAGCTGAAACATTTATTATATTTTTTGATTATGTGCCAATGGTGCAAAAATCCTCTAGCTATACAAATCACAAAATGAAGAAAACAGAAATCATCAATATAAACAACAAAAGGGGAAATACCACCACAAAGCCAAAGAAAGGAATACAGATGGAAATTAAGCACCAGCTTATGTTCATAAACTTAACAACTAAACGGAACAGATCTATTCCTGGAAAGCTGCTGTATTTGAGTAAAGAAACTGCCAACATGAATGCTCCATGATATGGTTAAGGTTTTTTTTTTTGTTTTGTTTTTTTTTTTTTTTTTTTTTTTTTTTTCTTTTTTTTTGACTGTAGATATGAGTGAGAGAACAGCCAGAGGAATCTGGAAGAGTCCAGAACAGAGAGAGAGGAGAGGAGAGGTGGGAGAGAGAGAGCGAGAGAGAGAAGAGATGAAACATGGCCAGGGCTAGGGAAGAACAGACGGGAGAGAAGAGTGGAGATAGTGAGAGGCGACAGCAAGAGATAGAGAATAGAGCCTAGTGAGGGAGCAAGTGTAAGAGACAGAGAGCTCAGCGAGGCTAGTGAGTTCTAAAGAGTACTGAGGGGAGGAAGCCCCTGAGCTAGAGGGAGTTTAGGGTAGGGGAGGAGGTGAGAAGGACTATGATGCTGGTGTAGACATTGAAATGTATAACAGGGACTCATGATTCTGAGGGTGTCGAGATGCCAGCGATAGGTGCCATAGGTAGACCATATGTCTCTTACCCAGAGGTAAGAGAATGATTCCTCTTGGCAGATGGGAATCAGTTTCACAAGTTCCTGAGGAATGCCCATGGGGTAGTCTGAACAGGAATAGCTCCCACGGACTCATGCGTTTGAAAGATTGACTCCCAAGGAGTGGCACTATTTGGGGGTGTGGCCTTGTTGGAGTAGGTGTGGCCTTGGAGAAAATATGTCATGGCGGGGTTGGGCTTTGAGGTCTCCTCTGCCTAAGCCATGCTGAGTGTGGCACACAGTCTCCTTCTACCTCCTGTAGATCAAGATGTAGAACACTTGGCTCCTCCAGCACCATGTCTGCCTGCATGCTGCCACGCTTCCCGGCTATGATGATAATGGACAGAACCTCTGAAACTATAAGCCAGCACCAATTAATTTTTTTTTTTAAGAGTTGCCTTGGTCATTGTGTCTCTTCATAGTAACCTTAACAAAAACAGACGTTGGTACCAGGAATTGGGTATTGCGTTGATAGGCCTGACCACAAGGAATATAGGTTTTGGGATTTGTGTTAGGAACACAGTAGAATGCTTTAAGCAAGGCTTAATGGGCCATACTAGTTAGAACATGGAAGAACAGTGATACTGAGGGTGATTTGAACTGTGGAGGCCTAGCTCAAAAAGTTTTAGGGTAGAGGAGTTTTAGTATGTTGCCTTGAGATTGTTCTTGTGATATTTTGATAAAGAATGTGGCCCTTGTCTAAAAAAAAACTGCCTGAGGCTAAATTGAAGAGTTTTGGATTAGTTGCATTTGCAGAGGAGGTTTTAAAAGAGTTAGTGTGGACTGTGTCATGTGATTATGGGTGGCTATGGTTATAAAGATCTATAATGAAAAGGCACAAACTGAGCAAGGGGGCCATATTCCACCCCCAGCAAGCCATAGAACAGGGCAGCTGCTGCCAAAGGATAGAAGAACCTCCCTTCTCTGCTAAGGAAAGCCGCTGAGGCCAGACATGTCGGGCTTATATGGAGGCCTAGAGAAGCCATCGTGTGAAGAGGTGAAGGTGAAGCGGCATCGCCTTGGAGACCCCGAGATGTGAGACATGTAAGAGCTGTGGGATTCCTGCAGAGGAAAGCTGCTGACAGGGAGTGGAACCAACCCAAGTGGTTGTAGTCAACAAAGCAGAACCGAGTTGGAGCTCTGAAGAGCATTTGGACATCAGACATGGAGGTACAGAGTTTGGACTTTGTGCAGCTGGTTTTCGGTCTTGCTTTGGTCCAGTTTTTCCTTACTGTGCGCCCTTACCTCCAGTTTGGAGTGGTAATGTAAATCCTATGCCATTATATGGCGGATGTATGTGGTCTGCCTTTGGATTTTGATTTTACAGACTATTACAGTTAAGAAATTGCATGAATCTCAGAAAAGATTTTGAACTTTGGACTTTCAAACACTGTTGAGACTATGAAAGACTATGGGGACTTCTGATGTTGGACTAATTCCATTTTGCATTATGTTATGGCTAAAAGCCTTTGGGGGGTCAGAGAGTAGAATGTGGTGGTTTGAATTGGTCTGGCCTCCCATAGACTCATGTCTTTGAATGCTTGGCCTGTATGGACTGCCACTATTTGGTGTGGCCTTGTTGGAGTAGATATGACCTTGTTAGAGGAAGTGCATCACGGTGGGGGTGGGCTTTGAAGTCTCCTATGCTCAAGCTATATTGAGTGTGGCGCACAGTCTCTCTGCTACCTTCAGATCAGGATGTAGAACTCTGAGCTCCTTCTCCAGTAACATGTCTGCCTGGATGCTGCCATGCTTCCTGCCATGATGACAATGAACTAAACCTCTGAAACTGTAAACCAGCCCCGATTAAATGTTTTCTTCATAAGAGTTGACTTGATCAGGGTGTCTCTTCACAGCAATAAAAACCTAACTAAGACAGCTGGCTTTTATCTAACTCTCCAAATCCTATAGTTCAGTTTAAGCTCATTTCTGGATAGTTGGGAGGCCTGAGATACCTAGCAGCTCCCACAAAAGTCACTGGCACCTCAAATGAAGACAACACTGAGAATGCAAGGTGGTAAGTCAATTTGGAAAATAGTTCTATAAAAGTATATGTGTTTGTGTGTGTGTGTGTGTGTGTGTGTGTGTGTATGTATATGTATTTCAATTACAATTGTACCATATAATACAATTTCAAGTCTCACATTTATATATTTACCCAAGAGAGATTAAAAAATACTGTACCACTCGACAAATACATTGACAGAAGTGTTTACAGCACCTTTAATTAGACTAGCCTAAACTGAACCCAAATGGGCCTCAGATGATGACTAGGAGGCACACTGAGATACATTTGCACAATATAACAAAAGTCTTCAATACAAAGACGTGAGTGAGCAGACGAAATGCTGTAAACACGATGTTAAGCTAAGTAAAAGAGTTCTTTTATTGGCTTACACGAGGGAGGTGGTAGAATCCACTGCAATAAACTAGAGCCTGGATGGAGAGATGGGAAAGAGAAAGCCGGAGAAGCGTGTGTACTGTGGAGAGAGGCCAGCACACCTTCCCAACTTCATGTCTGCTCTTTTATTGAGTCCTCAGATACTGCCGATGTATATAAGGGTGTGGAGCTATCCACTGCAGGGGGAAAATCAACTTACCAGGGACCACACCCCTAAAACCAACAGATCCTTCTTCCCCTAGCAGCTGTCACTTGCCAATAGCTCTTCGACTAAGGGTTGGAACTCATACGTTCCCCCCCCCCCCCATCATTGTAGGCTACTAATTGTTTTGACCCTGCGCAGGTCTGGTATAGACAACCCAAGCATCGAGGCTTTATTCACTCTGTGGTTCTGTCGTGCCTAGAAGATATCCTTTTGCTTCACCCCTCCCTGGCCTCTGCCTTGTAATCTTTCTTTCTGCCCCTTCTTCCATGAGTTTTCCTGAGTCTTGGAGGGAAGAGGGGTTATATAGGTGTCCCAGTTATTGCAGAAAACTTACATTCTTTACAAACCCAGTAGGGTATATAAATAAAGAAGATTGGAGCTGGAGAGATGGCTCAGTGGTTAAGAGCATTGTTCTTCCAGAGGTCCTGGGTTCAATTCTCAGCAACCACATGGTGGTTCATAGCCATCTATACTAGGATCTGATGCCCTCTTCTGGTGTGCAGATGTACATGCAGATAGAGTGTGTGTGTGTGTGTGTGTGTGTGTGTGTGTGTGTGTAAAATAAATAAATATTTTTTAAAAGGAAAATCTTTATTCTTTGAAGTTTTCTTTCATAACTAGAAGGCATAACACAGCAAACAACCACATTATGGTGGGAGGGCGGAGGGAGGCAAGAACTCTGATAAAAAAGAAGATGCACCAGGAAGCTAGAAATTCCAGGAATTCATCCCTGCGTTTCTTTGTTTCTTTCTTTAAAACCTCTACCGAACCTTGAACCTGTAAAAAGGTCACAGGTAGAGCAAAGAAGCAGGGATGGGTGGAGAAGGAGGAATGGAAGGGAAGAAGAAACAAGGGACGAAGGAGAGAGAGGAAGAACAGGGGAAGGTAAGACGCAGAAGAGGAATGAAGATCAGTAGCTGCCAAGAGGTGCCTGCTTTCACTACCCAAAGGGCTAGGAAAGCTGTGGCCCCCAGACAGAAAGCTGTCTGGTGAAATCTAATATATTCTAAAGGGGGGGAAAGTCACTGGAAAAAACTGTCTCTAGAAGTTTTAGCAAGACTAAGAGATGGGCCTCTTATCATAACCCACTGCCCATGGAGTACAAAATCTAATGGTGGTGATATGGGCAGACATGAATGAGGATTGATAGCTGCTGTTAGGAGTCTCTGGGAGAACAGAACAAATAGATTGAATAAATGTATTGAGAGGGTGGGGGCTGGAGAGATGGCTCAGTGATTAAGAGTGTTTTCTGCTCTTGCAGAGGCCGGAGGTCAGTTCCCAGAACCCCTGGCCAGGTAGCTCATAACTACCTGGAACTCTAGTTCCAGGGAATCTGATACCACCTTCTGTTCTCCACATCTCACATATTTTCATATATATATGTATATATATATATATATATATATATATATATATATATATTCACATACAAATAAAAGTAAGATAAATTCTTTAAAAAAATGTATTTGCTTATGTTAAGTATATGAATGCCCTATCTTCATGCACACCAGGAAAGGGAATCAGATTCTATTACAGATGGTTAGGAGCCACCATGGGGTTGCTGGGAATTGAACTCAAGACCTCTGGAAGAGCAGCCAGTGCTTTTAACCTCTGAGCCATCTCTCCAGCACCTAAAATAACTATTAAAAGGGGGGGACTTTTAGATGGATTTACATAGGGTCTGAGTAGTCCAGCAATGGCTACTCGGATCACAAAGGCTGAGACTTGGTGGCTATTCACCCCATGATGTCAAATACCTCGGTAGTTCTACTCTGGCACTGAAGGCCTGGAGGATGTCTGGGTCCATATCAGAAGACTAAAGAAACTGGGCTTTGAAGTCAGCAGCCGATAAAGACAGTGGTGGCAGCTGCTGTGGTGGTGGGGGTATTAGTGGCCAGAGAGAGGAACTCCGAAGTGAGATAGGGAGGCAAGCAAAGTAGAAAGTGAAAGCTCTCCCCCAGAGTACACCCAAAGTTAGATTTCCCACCCTAGTTACCTAATTCAGAAAATCCCCAAATCCTGCTCTCCTTGACTCCTCCGTCTTTATCTCTCTCTCTCTCCTCTTGTGGGTGTGTCTGTGTGCATAGGTCACATATATATTTACATGCACACTGAGACAATTAAAGAGTTAGCTATCCTGGAGCCGGAGTTACAGGCAACTGTGCGATATCTAACGTGGGTGCTAGGAACTCAGCTGGGGTCCTTCAGAAGAGCAGCAAATGCTCTAATGCTGAGCCATCTCTCCATCCCGGAAGTTTGTCTTCTAGTTCATTCCAGATCCCATAAAGCTGAAAACTGAGATTAAGCTTTACAGTAGTTGAAGCAAAATTACTGCTCTTCCACCCATCTCTCACCCGAAGGCAGCTGCCAGTGCTCCAGGCTGACGGTTACAGTGAAGTCAGTGGGATCTAGAACGGAGTTCAGCTCTGTTCAGGAACGCCGGTTTGCTCTACTTTTGCTGAGATGGTTTTGGCCGAATCTATAGGAAGCTGAAAACATTCACCACCCAGGAAGCCCTTGTGCTCCTTGCTACTTGACAGGAAGCTGTTGGTTAAAAGAAAAGAATTAAGTAGGACCCAGGGTCTCACAATACGGTGAACCGGCTTGCCTCCACCTTAGGCTTGAAATCCATCTTATGGTAAACACAAACAGGGCTCCTGCCTGTTTATGATTAAACCAGTTTCTCAAGGATTCTGCTAGGCGCCACCTGTAACCTTGACTACAAATAGGTTTGTACTGCCTGTTCCAGAAAACAGCAACCTCGCAGTTATTATGGCCACCTTGTGGATGACTACCTGCTGTTATGACTACCTTGTTAAGACCACCTTGCAACCGTGTGTTTGTTTCACAAGAGGTTATTATGACCAATTTGTTATGTTCTGCTTCTATAACTCTATTCGCCTGCCAAATCCTCTGTTTGGAAACCCTCTACTCCTGAGCTATTAAAACACTTATCTTTCTCACTTAATATTGACCTCTTAAACCCCACCTTAGGGGGACGCAACCCATGTACACTAATTAAAAAAAAAGTTTGCTTTAATTAATTACTTGCTTTAATTTGGCTGTGATGGTTTGGGTTAGTGGTCTTTCTCCTTGCATCTTTGGGATTGACAGTAGTATCCCAAATACCCAGGATACAGTTGAAAAACATTCATCATACCAACACACAGGGGAACTCACCACTTAAATAAAGAAAAATCAGTAACACTAATACTGACATTAATCTTGTTGTGTTTTATAAAAAGAAAGAGAAGGCAGGGATATGTTTGGTGGAGGCGGGGTGTGGTATGGGGTAAGTGAGTGCCTCTGCGGGCCCATGCTGAGACATCCCTACCCCCCCCCCCCCACCACCGGGGCCAGCCACAGGATGTTATAGTATAGAATAGAGTTTATTCAGGACATGGGGAGGGGAGTTGTGAAGAGACAGAGAAAGGCAGAGAGAGGGGGGGAAGGGGAGGGGAAGGGGGAGGGGAGGGGAAGGGGGAGAGGGAGAGGGAGAAGGGCCAGCCATGAGCATGCAGAGAGGAAGGAGGGGAGGGAGGAGAGAGATGGTAAGGAACAAGAGGACAGAGCAAGAGCAAGAGCAAGAGAGCAAGACAGCAGAGGGGGACAGCCCCTTTTATAGTGGGCCTGGCTGTTGCCAACTAACTGTGGGGTGGAGCCCACACTAAATGCCAACAAATCCGAGGTTGGAATTATTGGATAAGGAGGTTGTATGACAGACTTCTGGGGAGATGTAACACACGTGTCTGTTTATCCAGAAAGGGAACCCAGCACAGACTAAAGTAAGAGTGACTGCTTGAAGAGTCAATGAGGTTTTTCTGGGGTAATCAACAGGAGTGTGAGTGAGAGGTTACTTTCTAGGAGCAGGGGCCACACAAAACAAAACAATAAAAACATCTGGACCACCAGAAAGCCCCACCCCGCAATGTGGGTGAAGGTCCACAAAAGCTGCAAGCCTGGAGCTATCTGTACAGCCTGTATGCAGCCCCGCCATCCAATGGCTCTCCGCAGTTCAGCAGACAGACCTTTCCCCCACAGCCTGTTTACTTCTGTATGACATTGCTGGGAAAGAGCTCTCAAGAATCTTCTAAGTTTCTGTTCTCCCAGGCATGTGACCCTTTGTTTACCCCCTGCCGGCTCATGAGCCTCTCCTTCCCTCTTTGAGCCTGCAGGAGATGTTTTAATTTAGAATGTTGCAATTCTGAGAAGAAGAAAAAAGAAAAGTCATGCAAGAAGTCAATATAGAAATGTTTCAATATCGGTTAAGAACTGTGTTACATAAAAACAAAAGAAAAGAAATACAAAAGAAAATCATAGAACATTACAGTACATGAAAATTTAAAACTCACTAGAGGGATTTAATTGTATAATGTAAATGATTATGTAGAATTAGTGAACTTTCGGATAGATCAGTGGAATTTGCCGATTCTGAACAAGAAAAAAACAGACCAAAAAAGATAATCTGTGCACTATGTTTCTGAGAGCCGGAAGGCAGACATTCTTGGGGAAAGGAGTGTTTATAACGAGGGAAGGGGAGACTTGGGGCGTATATAGTGTGGGCTTGAGGAATGGGAAGCTAAGTGCAGCTTCAGGGGCAGTGTGCTTCCTTTACTTCCTGGCCTGGTTTGTCTAGACAAGGAAGCTTTATCTTTAGCAGCTGTCTTGCTGAGCAATCAGGATGCAGGGGATAGTGAGTGACTGAGTTTGGCGACGGTTACAAAGTGTATTCAGGGTTTATCCAGGTACCATACACCAGAAGACAGCAACAACCGGGTTATAAATTCCCACCGTTGGCGTTCCAGAAGGGCTGGGAGCGAAACTAAATGAGTACTTGAAAATCACGGTCAAAATTCTCCAAATTTAGTGACATAGGTATTCAAGACAGTAGGATATACTCAAAGAAACCTGTGGCGCCGGAGTGCCTGTGTCTTCAAGAGGAGAGCATAGGGAATCTTCACATCGAATTGTTCTGTATTGACTGTAGTGATGTCACGTCTGTCTGTCACTGTGGTAAAAATCACGCAGAACTAAACACACAGAGACACAAACAGGTTCCAGCAGAACTGATGCAATGAAAAGAAGGTCAAAGTCAATGGATTGTGTGAATACAAGTTTCTGGGATTTGGTAGTGTGGTGTAGCTATGCAAGATGCTCCCGCAGAAGTAGATTTTCCTAGGGGATTGTACTAGTCACTTTTCTTGGTGCTGTTACAAAATACCCACAGAGCATATAAGAGAGGGGTTATTCTGCTCCTGGTTTCAGAGGACCTCAGTCTATCAATACCAGGAAAGTAGGAGAGGCTCAGTCCATGCCAGTGTGAATAAGGACCAGCTGGTCATATGATGGAAACAGACAGGAAGCAGAAGGAACAAGCTAGACGTGGAGCTGGGCTACAAGCTCAAAGATCTGGTCCCAACAACTTCTGTCTGCCACTGAGACCCTACCTCTTGCTCTATACTGCCTTGCTGAAACAGCCACACCCGTTTGCCCATCGAATGTGCATAAGAAAGGCACCTGTGGCCCTGAGTTCAAATCCCAAATATCCACAGAAGAGCGGTTGCCATAGCCCACATCTGTGATCTCAGTGCTCCTATGAGGAGAAGGGAGGCTGAGGCAGGAGATTGTCTAGATGCTCATGAGCCATCTAGACTCTGTGGTATGCACAGTGATGGGGAACAAACAGACTCTGTCTCGCACAAGCAGGATGGGAAGGAGCAACACCCGACGTTGACCTCTGACTGCCCAAGAGTGCTCTGGCTTCCATGTGCCCACATGCTCAGGCGTGCCCACAGACTCACACACCGTTGTCTCTGCTGAGATAGACTGCCTTCTGTATATGACAGGGAGGCTGCCCCATGTCCTCTGAACAACATGGTTGCCGGAATGAGACCGGCACAGTGGCACTACTGGTTAACAGGCCAATGTGAAGTGGGGAAATTCCACATGGCCCATGCCTAGAAGAGCTGCAGGTGGTCAATGCCTGAGGAGAGAGGGAGAGTCTGTCTTCTCCAGGGAGAAGCTCCCACATAGCCTGCCTAATCCCTTGTGTTCACCCATGGACATATGTATGTACAAGCAAAACTAAATGGACATAATAGGTTATATTCATGTGTGCACATCTATAGGTCTATTGTTATACACACACACACACACACATATATATGTACATATATATACATATATATGTACATTTAACAATAATAATAAAGAAGAAATGATGAATTTAGGAAGAGGTACACTTATACTCCCTAATACCCTAAAAAGGATCAGAAATCTCCCGGGAAAACATATCTAAGTCCCTTTGAAGTGTTAAAATAAAGGCCTTTTCTCACCAACAACTTCTTGCTAGACTCAGAGACCTCAGCCCTCATTAACCATGTAACAACATCACCAACGTTCCAAACCGCTATCCAAAAAAACGTTTCTGGGGCTGGAACCTGAGAACCAGGACCTCCCTTGTTTGAACCTGAGAAGTCAATGCCCATAAGATCACCACTCCCCCCCCCATCCCTTTTCGAAAGGCACCATGGGAAAGCCTGGGACCAAGGCCACAACAAATACCTCGCAGGTTGGAGTAAGAGCAAAACAGAACACATAATCTTGCAGGATGAGAGTTCTGCTTAGAGTTAAACCAGTTTGCTCAGTGCTGAAATCTAGCTAAGAGATAAGTCCGCCTGTCCTGCGTTTGAGTCCCTGCTAAAGGCCTGTCTTTTGCAATCGAGTAAGTCCCTGATCTGAAGCAGGCTTCCTGTAACCCCGTCCCCTTTACTGAAGTTCAGTTTTGCTTTGGGACTGCCTGTAACCTCCATTCATGGGATGCATAGCCTTGCCTTTCTTCCTCCTTCTTTTATTGTGGTCTTTTAACAATGAATAACCATCAACTCTCTCACTCACACCTTATTACTCCTATAAAAAATACTTCAAGAGGCCAGTGGAGTTGCTCTCAAAAAACCCCAGGCTTAGGGAAGAGGCTGGCCAGTTAGAGTGCACTCAAATACTGCTTGCTTTAGTTTGGACAGTCATGGACTTGGTTCCTTTCCCCTCAGCCCCTTGAATCTCAGGATTAACAAAAGTCCATACAATTCTTTCTACATTCACTGCCTCTATCACCTCAGGACTGAACTATGGATCCCTCGTTTTAGAGTCAACAAACACTCTCCACACCCGGCCGGCGCTTACTGCGATAAGACTCAGGCCTCCAACAGGAGGCTTATTCTGCACTGGGAACATCTTAGAGCAGATGTATAATAGCTAATCTTGGTTGTCAACTTGACTAGATCTGGAGTCAACTAAGACACAAGCTGCTGGACACTCTTGTGAGGGATTCCCTCGGTCAGGCCCTCCCAGAAGGGCATGGAAGAAGGTAAACGGTTGCCTTTTGTCTTCTTGCCTTCCCCTCTTGCTGGGATTTCATCCATCCATCACATCGATGCTGCATTCCTCTGCTGTGTGAACGAAGACTAAGAATGAAGCTCTGGTTGCAGAGACTGAGCGGCTGACTAGACCCTCAGGACCCTGGAGAGACTGGAATGCTGCAAGTCTGGATGCTAATTACCTCTTCTCTTGGGCCCCTTCTAGCCGAAAGGAACAGCAGTTGCTTGGCTACATCTGTGTCAGAAGTAACATCCTGAGTTTTGTAAAAGCACAAGCGTTCTAATGAGGAGGTGTCAGGAACAACTTGACAGGCGGCCAGGGTGTTTCCCTAAACAATCAAGCCACGTGATGGAACTAATATAAAGATTTATTGGCAGTGGTGGGGAAGGTGACCTGGGAGAAAGGTAGAGGCAAGGGAGTGGGGCAGAGGACAGAAAAAGAGAGAAAGAGAGAGAGGAAGAGGCCAGCAGGGAACGTGGGGATGGGGCAAGGGAATAGGTGATGGGGGGGAGGGGAGAGAGAGAGAGAGAGAGAGAGAGACACAGAGAGGGAGACGGAGAGAGAGAAAGTAGTTGGGGTAGCCAAGCAGTCTGTAGAGCAGAGCCCAGTGGAATTGTCTGTAAGCCAATACTAAGATTGATATATAAAAAACTTTTTGGAATTTCTTAACTTAGCAGATTGCTGCTTCCACCAACACAAACCCCAGAAATGCCCTCACATAGCCTCTAAGGCCTATAGAGAAGTTTCCCTCGTCTTGCTGTAACTGCTGCTCTGATGGACCCACCCACCCAAGTATTTTAAGCTTGCCTTGATTTACGACTTTCTTTGTTCTGCAAAACTCTAAAACTGTTTGAAATGGCTTCCTCACTGGGACACGGGATTTGACTTAACCCAAGTCTGTGTTCTTGGGCCATAGTCCTTCAAAATGGCTTTGGGGAAAAAAAAATCTTTTATTGCATTTAAGATGAGAGCTGTGGGTTTTGCTTCAACGGCAGAGCAGAACCAGCCTCTCCAGCGTGGACTAAAGATCAGCAGCTCTCCAGGGATCCTCCATGCCTCCTGCAGCAGACAGGGATTCTCTGAGACATCCAGCCTGTGGACTGAGCGAGCCAGTAAGCTGTCTTCTTCCATGGTTTCTGATTCATACTTCTGCCTGAGTTCCTACCTTGACTCCTCTCTGCTTTTTGACCCGGAAGTATAAGCCAAATAGACCATTTCCTCCCCTAAAGTTGCTTTTGGCTGTGGCGTTTACCGCAGAAACATAGAGATAATGAGAACAGGATGCGTGAGTAATTTGGATGCCCCTCAGGTTCTGCGTTTGCTGACTTTGAGGGCTCTGACTGGTACCTTTGCTCCTACACTCTGATAACTGCTGTTTACTCTCAGATGAAACAATCCTTATACCTGCCCAGGGGTTAATGCTATCCCCGTTTGCTGTTTCTCATACCACTGGCCCTCTCTCGGCCCCTTTTATGTTATGTCAGCCACTTTACATTGAATATTCGTCTGTAGCCAAAGCTCAACACCTATGTCCAGTTGGGGAAAGTCTGTTTTTTTTTTTTTTTTTTTTTTTCTAATGAGATGTCAAACAGGAGGCTAGAGGACTTTCCTTGCCCCTCAAAGAAAGGAATTCATCCATTATTCTGTTTATATTAGTTCAATACATCCCTACACTTTAGAGTTGGAGGGGCCCCCTATTGACCTTTGTAAAATTGTCACTTTTGAAGATTCCTCTGTTTCAAGTTAGGAGATCAGCTATTAAGATGATGCTTGCTGAAAACTTTTCTCCTATCAGATAAAGATAAAACTCCAAAGCTTCCTTCTACTACAGGTGCAACAAAAAACGGCAAATGGAACCCAACAACTAGGCTGATGTGTTGCCATAATCAATACCTCAGCAAAGGCCACCTCTACGTGTACCTTCTGATGTTTAGCAAACCCGTGCACGCTACTGCGTCAGTCAGCCATTGTTTCTCGACTCTGAGCCGTGAGTGGCTAGTTGAATCCTTACTCACTCCAAGGTTTAGTTCGTGCAGTTGGCTTGGTAGACTTTAACCTAACGCATACGAACAACATCCTCAGACTGGAGACATTCTGGGGACCCAGGTTTCAGCCTACTTGGTTGTCACCCTCCACTATGTTAAACCTAAATTGGAACATCCAGAGGTCTGAGCTCATACTTTTATCGAAATTGTACTGAGGCAACTGGTCCTGAATGTCATCAATACTCATGGTGGATTTCCTAAAAACGGTCTACCCACTGGACCAGAGAGAACTGACGCGCAGACCAATGCTGGGCAAGGCTCAAGGGACAAACAAAATTGGTAACAAGTGAAGAGAGACGTTTGTTAGAAAAAGGTTCTCTTCTCCAAATAGGATGC
Organism: Montemys delectorum; assembly: GCA_019843815.1. NCBI lineage: Eukaryota > Metazoa > Chordata > Mammalia > Rodentia > Muridae > Montemys > Montemys delectorum. The sequence continues at coordinate 41,411 of JADRCD010228605.1, forward strand.
AAGGTTAACAGGGCTGGTCCAAAGAGGAGAGGGTAGGGCTCTTCTCAAAAGTAGTCTCTGACGTAACTGTTGAGAGAGAAACTACATCGGACAAACCTTACAAGCTGCCTCTTAAACCATTGGGAAAATTTCTCATTTGGCTTCCTGCTAAATGGGAAAGAGCTTGCACTGTAACTCAAAAGGGACTGTGGATGGTATTCATGCAAATAGAATCAGAGCTAGCTATGGGACAGTTGCCAGTGCTTCTAAAGGCAGAGCAGATGCCAAGAGCCTGTGAGAATACCACAAATAGCCAGAGCGATGGGGGATAATAGACAACAAATGCAACCTGAGTCACCGTGCACTTGCTGCCACATTCCTAGACTAATAAATCCACAAAACAGCCTACAGTGCAGGTAGCAGGGACAGGGAGACTCACGAGAGATGCTCACGCCGTATTCGTTGGAAACAAATGGGCTGCACTCCAAAGCCAACCTCAGTGGAATTCCACTTTGATTTCTGATTATGAACAAAGAAGTAGTGTGTGGTTATACCCACAACAACAGTGGAACCCTGACTTCACTCAGGTCTGGCCTTTCCTCTTTACTAATAATAAATTGCACCTAGGTATATGGGAAGGTAAAGAGTTTACTGTGAAGATCTCCAAAATGAAACAGTTGTCTGATTTTTTCCCCCTATAACACCGTTTTATTTCCCTATACATGAATTTGATACAATCCTAAGAAAAATAAAATATATATATGGTTCAGCAGGCAAAATCTCTTGGCTCACAGTGATGCCAGCCCAGTGATCTGAGTTCAATCCACCCCCAAAACCATATAAAGGTAGGAAGAACTGATCTCACAGCTAGCTTCTAACTTCGCTGGCACATAGTCACCTCTGCACATGATAACAGCGAGTAAGTTTCAGGAGGGAAGGGAGAAGGTATTATTTCATCTTACAACTCCTAGGTCAAATTAAATAAAAATTTTAAATTGACAAATCAACGGTAGGCTAGACATACATTGGGGATGTTTTGTAGAAGGAGAACTAAATGCTTCCCCATTAAACTGAAATTATAGGAGCTAGCTGGTGGACGGAACAATGAAACTCGATGAACAATGAGCTAATTCAAAACCTCAACAGGATCAACGGCATATTTTATAAAGTACACATGACCATAGGCAAATAGGGAAAACACACATCAGTTTGGTTAGAGAGGATGACAGTAATTGCATGCTTGATTTGGCTAGCTAGGAAGTATGTCTCTTCTGTCTGATCTCCTTATATTCTTTTTAGCGCATTTTTATTAATCAAAAAATATTTTACACCTATAACTTTCTATATTCCTTCTGTATACTATATATTTGATATTGTCTTTTTTCTTTCTTTTTTTTACTCAGACTGCATTCCCTCCCTCTCACCCTCCCGAAGGAGAGAAGAGCAATCATCAATGGCAAGAGGCAGCTGCACTTCGCGAAGCAGCTTCACACCTAGAGCGGGCTTCATGCTCAGGAGGGGATGCCACGTCCTGTCCTCGTGGTTTTGGGTGCTCTACACAGTCAGAGAAACTTCTCTAGTAACGAACTATAGAAATGATCCCTGGAAGTATAGTCTTGATATTGTCTTTTTAATAAAGCTTCGAATTTTTTTTTTTTTTAATTTGTTGTTGTTTGGTTGGTTGGTTTTGTTTCCAGACAGGGTTTCTCTGTGTATCCCTGGCTATCCTGGAACTCACTCTGTAGTCCAGGCTGGTCTTGAAATCAGAGATCCACCTGCCTCTGCCTCCCATGTGCTGGAATTAAAGACTTATGCCACTAGTGCCTGGCTGTTTTTTTTAATGTTTTTAATTGAAATATAATTACATCACTTCCTCCTGTCTTCACACCAGCCCTTCAGGCTGCCCTCCTTCTAACCTCTCCAACACTTCCTCTTTCATTCGAACTGATAGCCTATTTTTCCTTTGATTCTCTCTCTCTCTGTCTCTCTCTCTGTCTCTGTCTCTCTCTGTGTCTCTGTCTCTCTGTCTCTGTCTCTCTGTCTCTGTCTCTGCCTCTCTCTCTCCCTCTTTCTCTCTCGCTTGCTCGCTTGCTCGCTCGCACGCACGCACGCACGCACGCACGCACGCACGCACGCACGCACGCACCCTGTTGAGTCTGGTTTTGTTGATAGCGTATATATTGTTTCAAGGCTAATCCCTTTGTAAGGGACCACCGATGAGAAGGCTCACCATCCTTGGGAAAGGCTAATTCTCCTTATCCTGGCAGTCAACCGTTGCCTGCAGCTCTTTGTCTGCAGATGGACCTTGCGAACATTTCCTCCTTTCATGGTAACATGTCCATTTATATTGTTCCTGTTCCGCTCTTGTTTATGGAGCTAGTTGCAGGGGAGACTGTTTTCCAGCCGAATTCCTAGTGTTCTGCCTCTTAGAATCTTTTGGGCCGCCTCTGCAGTGTTCCCTGAGCTGTAGATATGGGAGCCGTGGTGTGGCCGAGTCTGTTGGGTGGACTCGCATGATGGTTTCCACTGGCTGTAAAGAGAGGCTTCCTTGCTGAAGGGTACGGCTATAACAGTAAGATTTAAGATATGGTATCTTTTTAATGTACAGAATTCTACAGAGATTTATTTGTGTGTGTGTGTATATATATGTGACTGTGTGTTTGTGTGTGTCTGTGTATGTCTTAATGAGTGCACCTGCGTTTATGTGTGTATCTGTGTATGTGCTTATGTGTATGTAAGTGTGAGTGTATGTGTGTGGTTGTGTGCCTGTGTGTACATGTGTGTGTGTGTGTGTATGTGTGTCTCTGTGTCTGTGTATATATGTGTATGTGTGTGTACTTGTGAATGTCTGATTGTATACATGTGTGTCTCTCTCTATATATGTGTATACATGTGTGTGCCTGTGTGTATACATGTGTGTATGTGTGTTTTATGTATGTATCTCTGTGTATACGTATGCATGTGTGTGTACTTGTGTATGTCTGATTGTGTACATGTGTGTATGCATGTTTCTTTGTGTGTATGTGTGTATGTGTGCGGTGCGTGTGATATGAGCATGTGTGTATGCCACATGTGTGCAGGTGCTGCAGAGGCCAGAAGAAGGTGTGATACCCTAGAGCCAGAGTTACAGATGGCTATGAACCACCCGAAATAGATGCTGGGAACTGAAAGCAGCAAGCTCTCTTAGTTGCTGAGCCATTTCTCTAACCTTACTTATAGAACTTATTATAGTTATAATTATTCTAACTATAGAAATTATTATAATTTCCCTCTTTCTTCCCTTCTTTCTTTCTTCTACTGAAAGGAAAGAAAAACACTCTTGACAGGCTTAAAGGAAAAATTCTTTGCTATTATCAATATCAATGTATATCCAAAATAAATAATTTGATTGATAGGCACAAACATAATGGCACAATTACCCAAAAATCAATAATCCTCAGGAACACAGCCTAACAAGAAATTAAAAAGAAACCCCACGTAGCCCAATTACTTTAAATCAGAGGATATTCAGTAAGAACAGGGGGCAGGGATTACATCTTAGAGATGGAAAGGCTAACCCTGAACTTTGAGAGAAGCCTGGGGAAAGCGAAAACGCCCCTAAGGTGAAGCTTTGCTACAGTAGACTTGAGGTCATGGTGGCGCTGGAGACTGCTGAGGCGTTAGATGGCCCTTCCTGCTTCCACGGTAACACTAAACGGTAGACATCTGATTCGTCTTTCCTTAAGGTCTGATAGAGAAGAAGAGAGCACCTGTGGCCCTGGATGGAGATTTGCCGCACCAGTCACTCCAGAGATTAGAACATATTCTATTCTATTCTATTCTATTCTATTCTATTCTATTCTATTCTA
>JADRCD010228607.1:0-10736 GCA_019843815.1 Montemys delectorum
CTTCTCTCTCTCTCTCTCTCTCTCTCTCTCTCTCTCTCTCTCTCTGAGCATGTGCTCACACACACGACACAAGTTCCTATGTGCAAGAGCACATGAATGTATGCACACGCACACAAGTGCTTATGAAGGCCACAAGACAACCTTGCATGATTTTCCTCTGGTGCTGTCTACCTTGGTTATTTTTTTTCTTCAGTTTTTGACATTTGCTTATTTATTTTTCTGCATGTGAATACGTGCAGGTAAGGATATCCAATACAGCTTTAGGAGGCCACCATCTATTCCTTTCTAGGGCCAAGGGTCTGTAAGGTTTGGATGGATCTGATTATTTTGTTACCTCTTAGCCACCTTGACCTTGGCTTTGGCTAGAAAATATCACAGCAGAGACACAGTTTAGTGATACCATTTTCTGCTGCTGTTTAAGCAACAGAAAACGGCCAAGAAATAGCTCTTCAAAGGCTTGGTGAGGAGTTGTTCCCTGGAACGCCCCCCCCTTTACCGTGACTAAATAAATAAAAAAATAAATAAATACAGTGTCAGGCAGAAAGGCGTGGCAGTGGGAGCACGGAGTGGCCGCTCATATTGGATCTGCAGTCAGAAGCAGAGATGAGTGCTGGTGCTCACCGGGCTCCTCCTACCTTCTCCTTTTTTCAGTCTGAGCCCCAGCCCCTGGTGCCTCTGATATTAGAAAGAGCCTTACCTCCATGGTTAAACTCCAGTTGAAATCCTTTTGATTGTCTTCTAATGGTTCTAACTCCAGTCAGACAGACAGCCAAGATTAACCATCACACCACCACAGAAATGGACATCTGTGTTATTGCAAGATGAGGCTGGGGAGAGAGCCTGCTCTGCAAAATCTGTGCCCCTCAAGCACAAGGACTGAGTAGCATCTCCTTAACCCACATTCAAAACTCAACATTGTGCCAACCCACATTCAAAACTCAACATTGTGCCCTTTAACCCCAGTACTGGAGAGGTCCGGGCAGAGGGTCCCTGGGACTTGCTGACCAGCCAGCCTAGCATAATGGGTGAGCTCCAAGCCAATCTCACACACACACACACACACACACACACACACACACACAGAGAGAGAGAGAGAGAGAGAGAGAGAGGGAGGGAGGGAGGGAGGGAGAGAGAGAGAGAGAGAGAGAGAGAGAGAGAGAGAGAGAGAGAACAATCGGCAGAGAGAGAAAGAGCTAACTGGGAAAGGAGCAGACTTGTGAAACTTCCAAAAGCCCACTCCCTGGGACATGCCTCTTCTAACAAGGCCACGCCTCCTAACTCTTCCCAAACAGTTCCACTGGAGACCAGGCATTCAAATATAAGAGTCTACAGGGGCTGTTCTCACTCAAATTACCCAGGAGCCAAAATAACTCCTTCCTCTAGTCAGACTAGGAGGTTACTGGGTCAGCTGATCAATGCATCCATGTACTAGGCTTCATCTTCAAGTGGTCCCAGGGCATCTCACCTGCCTGTGGCTACTTCTCTGGTTCCAGATTCCGCTGTGGCCAGCACACTCAGAATTCAGAAGTGTGCTGTCATACCTAGTATGTGTTCTCTGCTGCAGGAGATACAGCCACACAGTTTCCCAAAGTGGCTGTTTGGAACAAGGTTATCTTATGGGCCCAATGCTTGGCCAGTAGGCTAGGCAGGCTGGCCGGGGAGTACATCATCAGGAAGACATCTGCATCTGCATCAGGGTAGAGATCACAAGCACATATCACCACTCTTGGTGTCTTCACTGGCTACAGGGATAAAACCCAGATCCCCAGGGCTACAAGGCAAATGCTATAACAACAAACTTACCCCAAGTCCCATGTTTTAAATTTCCGACTCAAGGCTGCAGAAGCCCAAATAATCTCTTCATTTTCTTTTAGGTTTCTGTGTCAAAATTTTCTACATTAAGCCAATTAAGTATAAAGGTTCTATCAAAAAGGGGGAGAAGCTGGGCACCTTGCTGCCCCTGCAGAAAGTTTACCCTGGCATACAGTCACATGTGCACATTGAAAACTGTGATTCCAGCGATCCCACAGCATATCTATAAGCAGAGGCAAAGACCAGATCTCCTAAATTCAAAGCCATCTCAGAAACTGGAACATCTCCTGCTCCTGAGGAAATGTGCCACCTAGAGGGGCAGGGTGTTTTATGTTTTCAATTTTTAAGTTCTGGTGACTGAAATAAACAAATGAATACCCACATGTCCTGACTGTGTTTCTGAGATCTGAACCAGCCATTTCTCTGCTTGAAAGTAAGGAAGAGCCAAAAGGGCCTTCTATGGCACAAGAATGAAGACTTGCTCACAAGGCCTCGAACAACACACATAATACACACAAGCTGACAAAACTAGAGGCTGCCCTTGGCTAAGGTATCCTCAGCAATGCTCTTACCTTGTCAGGCTAGCTGGAGGACCAGCTACTCACGGGGCTGAGGTTTGCTGGCCTTTCTATCCACACTCTTTGGTGCTCCACGAGAGTAACAGGCTCCTAGGAAGTGAGTGGCATAGTCAGGATCTCAGCGAGGCTGCCTACATGCAGGAGTGTCAGGATGGAAAAGAAACCACCCTTAACTTACGTGTCGCATGAGCGGAGTCAGGTGGCCTCACCCAGTAACACCATATGCATACCAAAACTTACTTCCACACACCACTATGTATACAGTTACCCAATGATATAGTCTAATGTTGCTGAAAGGAAGTGCCTAAGAGAAAACAGAAGCACGCAAATGTGCAAAGGAAGAGATAAACTCTGGCTTCACGTTGGTCAATGAGACACGACTAAACTGGAGTAATCGCCTAGACATCTCCCTCATAAAACTTTGTTTAAGGCCTTTTCAAATATACAGCGACTCCATCCTGACTTGTTAAAGGATATGCTAAAGGCAAGACAGTCAACAGGCCTTTATTACTGGAGAAACGACTCCACTGCTTTTCCTATGTGCAATAATGTTCATGAAAACACTACTTGTCCAGGTAAAACCAGGGATACTCCAAGTGCCCTGGTTAACAGAGACAGATTTTAAAGACCAGGCCATAAGTACAGAGCCAAAAATTACACAGCACTCAGACTAAATATCATTAAATATAACAACACATACAAATCATAGAAATATACAGCAATTGAAGAAACATTTAAAAGTTCACACAAAGCAGGATGCTCTTTTTATAAGGTCAAATCAGATAAAACAGCACAATTTCCGAGAACGTACAGAGGAGATCAAGCTAAGGAAGAGAGTAAGGAAATAATAGCCTGAATTACCTCAGGGTGGGAGAGAGCAGAGCCACATGTGACATTCAGTGGCAGAGGTACGGGAGTTCATGAGCATGTCTTGTGAATGAGTAGTGTGTCACAGAGCCAACTGCACATTCATGCCTACATGTGGCTACAAGAGTTAGTGATGGTTCCCAGGCACAGAAGTACCCACTGCACAATCAGGACACACACACACACACACACACATACACACACACACACGTATATATATGCATATATATTTATATTTATATGCGGGTCATCATCCACCAAGTCACAATATCTATGTAAGACTAGTACATCAAGAATTTCACTTTTGATTTTAAAAGTATAAATCCATCACTGATCTGATGACTTCCTATATTGCTCACTGGTGTCCAATAACTTAGGATTGTTTTTTCAAGAGATTACATTTGCTTTCAGTAGATAAGCATCATGTTCCTGCTGAAGACACGGAAGGAAGTGCTCTGTGGGCTCCAAAGGCATGTGGAAGGGCTGTGAGTCATCTGAACCATGAGGTTGGGCTCAGCTTTCCAGCTAATCTATATTCTGGAACAGTGCTTAGGAGGCAAAGCACAGTTATATATGGATGGCATTTTTAAAACCAAGCTCATTCCCCAGAATAGGGAAGGAGAAGGTCCACAGAGCAGAGCCGGAGAGCTGCCTTTGCCTGCCGCTCACACCCTTTTGATAGAAATGCAGTCTGGACAAAAAAAACCATCTGTCTTAGGAAGACGTAGAACACAGTGCCCTCTAGTGCGCCACGTCAGAGCGGTTCCCAGGCTCAGAGGCCAAGTTCAAACGAGAAAGAGAAAGAGTTACTATAATACACACCTCAAAAATGCGGTGCCAGACACTGCTAAGTTTGGTAGCTGTAAGTTAACATGAATAAAGGGATTTTATTTTGAAAATACTTTTAGTTAGTTGTAGAAAATTAACTTAACGGAACAGCAACGTCAGTCACTAATTCAAGAGGTTAGGTGTACAGGATGACGTCTGTCAGGAGGGAGCCTGTCACGCTCAGAGGCACAGCAGCAAGGCAGATGCCCTGAAAACATGCTCACCCTCCTCTCTTGTCTCCCCATACTATGCAAGGGTCACAGAGAGAAAAGGGGAGCGTCCCGTGTTTGTTTTAATTTAGTGTGAGGTACAGAAGGATCACGACAGAGTTTAGCTCATGAGGTTCCTACAGGGGATCACTGAGAACTACTTAGAGCAGAATACCTCACGCTCCTCAGAAACGCCAGGGTCTTCCTTTTCTAGTGCACCAAGCTCTTGGTGGCTCTTCTCTAATCCCTGTTCTGCTGTCTTATCCTCTAGGACAAACACCAACGGCACTCTGTCACCTTCCTGTGCAGGGGTGCACGGCACTGTCAAGTGAGGCCCTGGGCCTATCCATTCGGTATTTACTTTACCCTGACCACAGCTCCCTTGCAGTTAAGAGAGAGGGCAGTTGAGAAACAGAGAAGGTGGAAGGTGGGCCAAGGGCTGGCACAGAGGCTTCTCTCTTAAGCCTGTAGTGCTGTTTCAATTTTAAACTATGGCATGCCTTTCTGAGATCTTAAGGTACAAGTGACAACTCTGACATACAGTGGTGGGAACTCTGATGTGCAGTGGTGGGAACTCTGATGTGCAGCGGTGGGAACTCTGAAGTGCAGCGGTGGGAACTCTGATGTGCAGTGGTGGGAACTCTGATGTGCAGCGGTGTGAACTCTGATGTGCAGCGGTGGGAACTCTGATGTGCAGTGGTGGGAACTCTGATGTGCAGCGGTGTGAACTCTGATGTGCAGCGGTGTGAACTCTGATGTGCAGCGGTGGGAACTCTGTCTTTGACAAAATTTTGATTGTTATTCTTACCCAGTACTCACTATTGCTACACATAGTTCTAAGAATGAGGAACACTCGTGTGCATGTGAAATGCCTGTTCACAGAGCTCACATGAGCAAGTATGAGTGAAGACAGTCCACTTTCCAAACTATTTACAAACTACAATGCATCCCGAGTGCTTAGTAGGTGAGGACACTCACATTTTGATAATGAAAAATACTCAAAGCTGGAAAATAATGAACATTTTGTTTTTGGTAAAGGCTGACTTCTAATAGTAACTGTACACACAAAAAGTAACAGTGATCTTGTACCAGCGGAGTTTACAGTACAGTGAAATAAATAGGCCGTAATGAGACAAACAGATCATATACAGCACAGCAGAGAGTGCTACAAAGAGGAGCAAAGATGTCAAGGATGACCTCCCACAGCAGGTGCCTCAGGGGAAAGATCTGAGGGAGCTCAGAGAGAGGGCAGTTGAGGAACAGAGAAGGTGGACGGTGGGCCAAGGGCTGGCACAGTGGCTGGCAGTGAAGCCAAGTACCCAGGCAACTGTTAAGACTAATCTTCCTTCTAAGGACAAGCGGGGAAGGACGTTATCAGTGTCACTAGCTAAATGACAGGCCACGTGTGCAGGGGACATGGTGCAGTCCCAGGTGGACAGCAGCAGGCCAGTAGACACTGCTCCCCAAACACACCCCACAAAACTTCCCTCTTTACCCATACTGTGTATTTCAGCAATAATCACAGTGTCTTGCTGTATTTATGACATGAATGAGCATTACTAAATTTTAACATAATGCCAACTGCCCTCCAAGTTAATCTAAAAATGAAATTTAAGTACTCTAGAATTCAAAGTTGCTTACGGAATCACAAGATGCTAAGTATTCCTCTATAATGGTACCTTGATTTTTCAACAGTATGTATTTTGTAAAACATGTATCGGTACCAAAATGAACCAGATGAAATTAAAATAATATAAGGTTGTAACATAAAAATGTCACTTAAAAGGATCTAATATTGTATATATTATAATTATAATTATATATTAGTCATAAGTTTTACATAAATTTACTTAGTAAGCTAAAATATGCCTGCAAAGGTTGAGAAGTCTATCTGTGTAACTCTTAGACATCTGTAGTCTACCCGACTGAACATCTAATACACACAGTATTAGACAAAGATCTGTCTATTCAAATTTGTTATGTTGTTTTCAAATGATTCTGCAGCAACCAACTGAGATAACTTGCAGTAAAAATTTAACCTCAATTACCTCAGCAACTCCTCTCAACATTTACATTTGTGTGCACAGACAACAGCTAACCCTACTACTAAGAGAAAATTGGGCATCTTTGGTAGCTGGTTACCAGACAGGCATCACATCTGGGAACCACACTCTGCCCAGGTACTTAGAGACTTCAGTGTGGACTTCATCTGGCGTGTATCTGTCGTCAGGGACCAGAACTTCCTCCATGATAGACAGCTGGGTGAGCCTTCTGCCACAGAGTCTCACGAACTCAACAAACGCACTGCAGCTGACTTCACACTCGCTCAGGCCCAAGGCCGTTAGGTTTTTACAACGCTCAGCAATACGGATGAGCTCGCTGTCCAGGGGCTGAAGGCCATTCGCACACACCACTAACTCAATCAGCCTTGGGCAGTTAAGCCCGATCCGGCCCAGGATGGTTCTGCTTACTGAACGCCCGAAATAAAGGTGAGTGACAGGGGTTTCCTCTTTGAAGAATGTCTCAAACTCTTCTTCGTATAAGAAGAAGTACATGACAACATTCACTCCCGGGGAGTGTTTGATGAGGGCGTCCCAGCTGCGCTTCTTAATAGAGTGGAACTTGACCTGTCCTGGGTTTTCACTCACAACGTCTATCCGGAGATGTTCGAGGTTGACGTGAGTCTCACTGGAGAGCGCGAGGAGAAGTTCGTCACTCAGAATGTAGTAATTCAGTGCCAGCTCTCGGAGGCCCTGACAGTGGTCCGCCACGCAGAGGATCCCTATTGGGAAGTTGGGGGAAATCCTTACACACAAAGAATCCCACTGATTCGAAAACAGACTTTGTCAATTTAAATTTCCTATTGGTTATTTTACCACACAAGTAATAACTAATGATGTTTGAGAAAATGGCTGCTAAAATATATCATTATGTGTGTGCATGTTAATTAAAGGTTCCCCACACCCTTCTACACTGCTGAGGGCAGGGGTTAGGGAAGGTTACAAAGTGGCGTAGCCACCATGGAAATCAGTGTGGAAGTCCTGAGGAACTAACTGAAAGCAGAGCTACCATAGTAGACTTTCTCTACCCACTCCACCCAAAAGGCTAACTCAACATAGCAGAGATTGGGCAACCATCTTGATTGATAACACTACTCCTATCAGTCAAGACAGAGAAACAGCCTAGGTGTGATAGACAGATGAATGGGTAAAAAAACTGAGGTGTACACACACACACACACACACACACACACACACACACACATACACACACAGTAACTTTTACTGAGTCATCGGGGAGAATGAAATTGTGACATCTTCAGCAAAATGAATCAACCAGAAATCATAATGTTACACAAAATAAGGCAGATTCAGAAAGATACATTTCATACTTTCTAACACACTCAAAGTTTATAAATTCACACACACACACACACACACACACACACACATACACACACACACACACACACGCAGCATGTCCTAAAGGGGTCCGTCCCAGTTTCCTTCTAGATAAAGGTTCATCTTGAGGGAAGACCCGGCAGGAACCAGGACGCAGACACTGAAGTGAGCTCATGGAGGATGCTGCTTATTGGTTTGCTTCCATGGCTCACTCAGCCTGCTTTTCCACCACCCAGGGCTACCTGCCCTGAGGTGGAGCCACCTGCAGTGGAACCACGTCAATTATTAATCAAGAAATGTCCCACAGATTTGTTTTGGGGCCAATATGATGGAGGTGTTTTCTCAATTGAAGTTCCCATTTCCCAGATCACTTTAGCTTGGATCAGCTGAAAAAAAAAAAAACACCAGCAACAACAACATCAATAAAAAAAAACCCAACAAAAAACCTATGGAGCATGAGATGGGGCTAGGAAAGGGAAGGGAGATGTGGGAGAAACAGGAGAGAGAGGTGGGGTACCTCGGACCTGAAAGTAGAGGGGCAGGAAGTGGAAGGAGGGGGTCAAGGGAGGAGTTGAGGTAAACAGGCACAAAGAGTAATAACCATGTGTCTATGTGAGAATACCAGAAGACCCACTCCTTTTTAGTCTGAATTTAAATTTCACTAGAAAAGACAAAAGAAACTACAGACCAATCTTCCTGATGAACATGCATGCCAAAAATTTCAACCAAACCTCAGTGATTAATGAGCTTGCTGTGCTGCCAGGAGGACCCCAGACCCATGTGAGGCTGGATGTGGCAGTGTGTCTGCCATCCTAGGACTCCTACAAGACGGATGGTGGAGATGGAGAATTTCCCAGAATCCCCTGGACCATCTGACCTGGTGTACACAGTGGCAAACAAGATACCCGGTCTCTAACAAGTTGGAAAAGGGTTTTGACAAAATGCCTCATTCCTCCACTGTAGTGACAAGAACACGTTTTTGGTTTGATGTCAGGCTGCTTCCGACTGTCTGCAGCAGCTATGATTTGCCTCGTGCTCTAGCAGAAGTGTGCTTTTGCCAGCTGCAGAGAGTTTCTGCAACTATATGATGTTTAGAATTCTGGGAACTTTTCAGAGGGTGTATAAATGAAAGGGCTCTGAGAGACAGGACCAGTAGTTGTTGATCTTTGGGGGGTAGGAATGGGGTTGGTTGTGGTTTGTTAGTAGTAGTGCTCAAATGAGAAACAAAAAAAGAAAAAAATAGATTCAGGGATCTCTCTCTCTCTCTCTCTCTCTGTCTCCTCTATCTTTCTTTCTCTCTTATTTACTATTATTAGGTAAAATTGGGGGGATAAAGGGTGAGAAAAAGAAGAACCAACAAAGTAGCAAATATCAGCTACACATCATGATAAAAGCATTAAAGAAACTGGGAACCAAAGAAATGTATGTATCTCAACATAATGAAGGCTACATATATGTGTACCTACAGCTGATGTCATATAAACGGGAAAAACCCCAAGTCATTCTGACTAACATGAGGAACAGATCAAGGCCGCTCACTTTCTCCTCTCTTGCTGTCATAACAGAAACCATAGAACATTAGAGAGAAGCAAATAAAAGGAATACAAATAAGTGTGCTAGTAGTTTCTCGTCAATTTGACACAAACAAGAGTCATTTGGGAAGAGGTAATCTCATTTGAGACAATGCCCCCAGAAGATAGACCTGTGAGGTAATCTGAGGTAAATTTCCTTAATTCATGATTGATGTTGGAATGCCAAGCCTATTGTGGGTGGTGCCATGCTGGGTACGTGGTCCTGGGGTGTATCAAATATGGGCTGAGCAAGCTGTAGGAAGCCAGCCAGTAACCAGCATTCCTTGCTCCTCTATGGCCTCTGTATCATTTCCTGTCTCCAGGTTCCTGTCTTGAGTTCCTGCCCTGGCTTCTCTGGATGTGGACTGCAAGCTGTAAGATGGTGCAAACCCTTTCTTCTCCAAGTCTCTGGTCACAGTGCTTTCTCACAGCCATGGAGCCCCAGTGAAGACAACAGGGACGGAGGGAAAGCCCCTGCAGATGACAGGCTTCTCCACACGACTCTACCAGAAACCTCCAGAGCTGATGGACACGGAGAGAAGAGGGGCAAAGTACAGAGCGAACATACAAAAGTCAACCCCCTTCCTACATACCCGTAGCAAATGTGCTGAGGGAGAAATCGGGAAAACAACACGCTCGCAACTGCCCTGCCCCATGCACACCCTGCAACGAACCAAACCAGGGAAGCGAAAGCATCCTCAGTGAAAACTTCAAAACATTCGAGGCAGAAAGCGAAGAACACTCCGGATGCTGGAGCACATGCTCTGGCAGCAGGATGTAGACAAACCAAGCTGAAATGGAGCTGAAACGTCCTGGAGGCTAACTTTCATAATGCTTCAGCGTGCTACGAAGGCTTGGGGGGGGGGGCTGTGTGGGGGACAGCAGTCTTACCCAGCTATGAATCCTGTGTGCAGCAAACTCCACTAGGCAAAAAGTGCCCGCTGACAGCACAGCGGCATGAGCTTTACGGGAATAACCAACCACTTTCTAATCAAATCTCAGGCCCGCTCCTCAAAAAAGAATTGATACGCGGTGGCATAACCTGTTTAAAAGCCCATGGTTGGGAGGGATCTGGCACAGGGGAAGTGTCTACTGTCATTTTGCTGAACAGGCTTGCTACGTCCATCAAACTGACATCTAAATATTTATCTTAAACTCACGGGCTGGGGCTGTGCAGCCTTGATCAGAGAAGCCCCATTTTGTAGTGGATAGCAGTTACTGCAGAGACTTTAGCTGATAAGAGAGCTGGGGATATAAGTGACTTTTGAGTATCCAACTCTAAATGGAGTATCTATATAACTCCTTCAAGACTCAGGAAAGACTGCAGAGGAGGCAGGCAGGAAGAACACAAGAGACAGGGGATAGGAAAATATTCTGTGGAGGGCTATCTCCTGGACATTACCTCTCTTTGCAGTCCGGAGTTCACAGCAGCTAAGGTTACCCACCAACATATTATCATAGGTCCCCCCC
>JADRCD010228609.1:0-13619 GCA_019843815.1 Montemys delectorum
GTGCCCTGTACAATTAGATAACTTTCTGCACGGATGCAGAAAGTGGGGAAAGAGTCTTAAGACTGTGCATGAGTCACAGTTTCAGATATATTTCACAGCTTCTTTCTGGGCCTTCAGACAGAAAGCTGATGACAAGCACCCAATTCTGAAATGCATTCTTGACTTAAGCCTTCTGCCTCACACAGAAATACCAATAAATGAAGAGCTGAAGCATTTTGAAAGAGATCACTGAGACTCCGTGATGCTGAGATTCCCTCAGGGCCACAAATGCTTTGGAGACTCCCCATGGGATCTTCTCAGGATATACTACACTTTAATGTCCTACCTGTTAATGTCCTTTATATTGGGCTTCTCCATTATATTCCTATTACAGAGATGTTCTCCAGGAAAAATAATCTTAAAAATACAACTTCAGAGGTAGAAAGAAGAGGATGTGATATTTTGATGCTATAACTCCATTCCCACAACTATTATATCACAAGCTAATCATCACAACGTTTCCTCATTTATAAAGCAGTAATAATATTATGATAGATAGCAGTTCAATGTTGCCCAATATCATATTTTCTTTCTTTGTGAAACTACATATTCCACAACACCTTATAATTAAATTATTCCAAATGACCAGGTACTAGCCAAAGGGATATGTATGAAAGTGATGTACGCTAATTATAGGCTCAGGCATAAAATCCCAGGTGCATTTTTTGTGTTCTTTTTTTAATCTCCTCTACAATGACCTTCAAGGTCATTGTTTGAGGATGGCAGCATCCAAGAAGAAAAATGTTAGATCCCACTGATCACTTAAAGGAGAAGAACCCATCAAAGCTTCCTTGTGAAAAACACTCTGAGATATTAGTCAGAATAAGCCTTCATCTTGGTCAGTTTCTGGAATTTGAGGCTATCATTGCTTATGCTGGCTCCCTATCCACACATTCTCTGCAAGGGTTAAGTAAAATATATACATACAAGCAGCTGAGCAAAGGTCAAGTCTAAGTCAGCAAACAAATCTTAGAACAAATTTCAACTGATATAAGTATGAATTAGAGAAAGAGTTGGGACTAGAATCTAGACCAGTGGTTCACAGCATCTGTGTTGCCTTCCCTATGGGAACAATGCACCCTTTCATAGGGGTCACATATTAGATATCCCTCATATCAGATATTTATATTAAGGTCAATAATAGTAGCAAAATTACAGTTATGAAGTAGCAACCAAAACAATTTTATGGATGCAGGTCGCCACAACCTTCATTAATTATATAATTAATATAAATACTATATATACATATATGTATATTGATTTTTATATTATATAAATAACATATGTAATATATATTTATATAATGTAATATAAAATGTAACATATTTATACAATTTAAATATATAAATATATATTACATATGCATGTAAGTTGCCATTAGGAGGTAGAGAACTACTGAATTAGACCAATGTTTCAGTGTGCATTCCATGACCTTGGGCATTATTGTCTCATTTGAGAGTTGCATTTAATCATTTTTTACATAAGAGCATTTGTTCATTCACCCTTTCAGGAAATATTTATTTAGCTTATAGCATGAAACTATGTATCCCTAGGTTTTCAGAATATACTTATGATGATGATGATGATGATGATGATGATGATGATGATGATGATGATGAAGTTTGATACATTCAGAGATCATATATTCAAATAAAGGGAAATAAGCAATAAACAAATCTCAAGCATATCTTTAATAAAAACCACAATAATAACTGCTATAATAACACAGCAAAAGAGAAGGCCCGTCACTGGTTTAAAATGAGTTGTGCATTTAGGAAGTACCAGTTATGCCAAGCTCTAGTAACTCTTGACTGTGACAGCTAAGGCTAATAATCTTGGTTGTCAACTTGACTACATCTGGAAACAACTAAAACTCAAGCAGCTAGGCACACCTAGGAGGGATTTTCTTGACTGAGTCATTTGAGAGGGGAAGATCCAGCCTACGTCTGGACTATGCCTTCTGCAACCCACATAAAGCCACATAGAAGAAGGATACCTTCGCTCTTTGCCTGCTTATCCTCATTCTCCCTAGCAAGATCATCTATCCTGTTGCTGAGGCATTCTCTCACTGCTATTAAAGCTGAGTTCTTTGACATGAGAGAGTAGATCAAAATCAGTAGCCCTCTAGAAGTCCTCTGGGACTCTACTACCAGATTGGGACTGCTGAGGCATCCAGTCTCGTGGACTGAAATATAGGATTTCTTGGTCTTTCCATCAGGAAATAGCTATTGTTGAACTACCTGAACAATAGCGTGTAAGCTACTTTAACAAATCATGCATATATATGTATATATATATATATATATATATACACACACACATATATATACATATATATGTATATATACACACACACATATACACACATATATGTATACATATATGTGTGTATATATATTTACACTATTAGTTCTGAAAAATATATATAAACAAATATATGCATAGATACATATGCGTTTTTTCTTTTTCTTTTTTTATTAGATATTTTCATTATTTACATGTCAAACGATATCTCCTTTTCTGGTTTCCCCTCCAAAAAAAAGAAAAGGAAAAAGAAAAGAAAACAAAAATAAAACCCTGTTCCCTCCCCCCTCCCCCTGCTCACCAACCCACTCTCTCCTGCTTCCTGACCCTGGCATTCCCCTACACTGGGGCATAGAACCTTGACAGGACCAAGGGCCTCTCCTCCCATTGATGACCAACTTGGACATCCTCTACTATACCTGTGCTGCTGGAGCCATTAGTCCAACCACGTGTACTCTCTGGTTGGTGGTTTAGTCCCTGGGAGCTCTGAGGGTACTAGTTAGTTCATATTGTTGTTTGTCTTAAGGGGCTGCAAACCCTTCAGCTCCTTGGGACCTTTCTCTAGCTCCTTCAATGCGTACCCTGTGCTCAGTCCAATGGATGGCTGTGACCCTCTACTTCTGTATTAGATGGGCACTGGCAGAGCCTCTCAGGAAACAGCTATATCAGGCTCCTGTCAGCCAGCACTTGCTGGCATCCACAATAGTGTCTGGATTTGATGATTGAATATGGGAAGGATTTCCAGGTGGAGCCTTCTCTGGATTGTCCTTCCTTCAGTCTCTGCTCCATAGTTTGTCTCTGCAACTCCTTCCATGGGTATGTTGTTCCCCCTTTTAAGAAGGAACAAAGTATCTACACTTTAGCCTTTCTTCTTCTTGAGTTTCTTGTGGTTTGTCGATTGTATTTTGGATATTCTGAGCTTCTGGGCTAATATCCACTTATCAGAAAATACATACCATGTGTGTTCTTTTGTGATTGGGTTACCTCACTCAGGATGATATTCTCCAGATCCATCCATTTCCCCAAGAATTTCATATATTCATTGTTTTTAATAGCTGAGTAATACTCCATTGTATAGATGTACCACATTTTCTGTATCCATTCCTCTGTTGAGGGACATCTGGGTTGTTTCCAGTTTCTGTCTATTAGAAATAAGGCTGCTATGAACATGGTGGAGCATGTGTCCTTATTACACATTGCAGCATCTTCATATGTATTATACTGACTTTAGCACAGTAATTTTAACAAATTCACCTCTCTAATGCCCATTTTCCTCATGTATCTAATGGGGATACTAATACATTCATCATGCCTGACTGTTGTAAGAATTCAGTGAGAGAATATATATGGCATGTCTGTGATGTGCCTGACAACTAATTGACTAATATTAGAGAGGAAGATATTCCTGTATTGTTACCAAAAACAAATCAAAACCAACCAAACAAACAAAACAAAAACAAAAACAAAAACAAAAACAAAACTGCAACAAGAACAACAAAACCCTCAAATGTTTTTATGTTTTCAAATCTGACTTTGAAATTCTTCATGGTCTTTACCACTAGACCAAACCATGTCTCACTAAGACACTGATGAGAGCAGTGACATATGAACATCTGAATTAACAAATGAACATTTCATCACCCAGGTCCATCCTATTGGTTGCTTTCAGTATTCACAAGAAAATATTTGCATGCTAATGACTTTCTGAGGTCTTTATTCCTAGAATGAGAGAACAAAACTATGACTTAACAACCTCCCTTTCAGTAAAGCTTCCTTTAAAGGTTTGAGGGGAACAGGAATGCTGGAAAAATAGATTCACACAAATATCCAAGTCCTAGTTCTTAGAGCTTGTAAATGTGTCTTATGTGTAAAGACTTTGCGGGCATGATTAGAATAAAGAGCTCAAAAAATATAAAACTATCTACGATTATATGGGTGGGTCATAAATGTAGTCACAGAGTGTTTTGTGGTGTGAGGAAAGCAGGAGGTTTATTAAACAGAGAAGGAGAAGATGGACTCACATGAAAAGGCACTGTGAAGGTGTTGTCAGCGGATTGGAATGGTGTGGCCACAGTCAGTGAGTTTGAGCAGCTTCCTGAAACTGAATGATACAATGCTTTCCCCTCACAGCTTCCATCAGGAGAATAGCCCTGCCAGTAGCTTTTGCTCAGTACCCTATATAAGTCCAGATTTCTGCCCTCCAGAATTATCAGACAATAAGTTTCTATTGTTGAAGACCAGTTTGTTG
The DNA here is from genome assembly GCA_019843815.1 of Montemys delectorum. Lineage (NCBI taxonomy): Eukaryota > Metazoa > Chordata > Mammalia > Rodentia > Muridae > Montemys > Montemys delectorum. The sequence continues at coordinate 4,592 of JADRCD010228609.1, forward strand.
AAACTACTTTGTGCGAATTTCTTGAAATAGCTGTAAGGAATAGGCATGCCCTGAAAGGGATTTCACTTTGTGTGTCAACTCTGACTGAATGTTACTTACTGCCCATGTGCAAGTGATGTAGGCCCTGGGAAAGGCCTTAAGAGCAGTGGAACATAAACGACATGTTAATCAGTCTGCTCCAGGGTCAAAAGGAAAACGGATTTGTGATTTTAAAGTCACAAGTTTAGTTCTTACTAAATAAAGAGTAATATTTAAATGGCTAAACACACATGTCTTCAATTTTAGTTTCATCTCCCCCCACCTTCTTGTACCAACCACACAGATCCTCTGTACAATCCAAATGTCCCTTTCATGCAGCATCCCATAAGCCCTGGCACATGCTGCCTATCTGGAACACCCTTATATTTAAAGAGAATTATTGTGAAATTGTTTTGACTCCTGCCTTCACTTCATTGTCAGGAAACTTAGTGCCACCCTTATCTATATTCCCACGGATTTGGAACTATGTGACATTTAAATATCAGTTTCCTTAACAACTCTGATCATACCCTGCTGAAATGATCTGTTTTTGCATCTGTCTCCCACAAGACAATGAGTGCCACTGCTTCTATATTCAGAACCTATCTAGTTTAGTATTCAGTACACCAAGAGGACTAAATTACAGGACTTTTGACAGCTATCTCCACTCTACCTGAGTCTTTCCTTCCCTGCTTTCCTTCTCTTGTCACATTTTCCTAATTGACTCTTCCAAAAATGCTTGGCATCCCCTCATGTGAGTACTCCTTACGACATGCACCTTCCACCCTCCAAGAGAGGTCACGCCCCCTCACATATTTTTGTTGTTTCGTATGCTTCTCTTTTATAGCATTTAAAAGACTTTACAACTTTAAATCTACTTGTACATTAGTTTCTATGTCCACCAGTTCATTAGCAGCAGTATTATGGGCTAAATTTTGTACTCCTGAACTCATATGTTGAAGTCCTAACTCCAACTACCTAAGAAGGCAACTATATTGGGAGATAAGACGGATGGTGTATGTTTGGCATTTATTCTAATGACACTAGCCTCTTTAAGAGAGGTTCTTAGGACACAGGCCTGCACAGGAAAAGAAGACATATTGAGAGAAAATGTCTATCTAGAGCTGGAGTGACAGCACAGGAGAAATCAATCCCATTGGTTCATTGGTTTCAGATATCCAGTCTCTATAGTGCTAAAAAAATAAATTTCTGTTGACAAAACCACTAATCAACTTCATTTCATTATGGAAAGCAAGACAAATGGACACAGATAGGAACCAAGCCTGGTTTAGTTTGTTGATATATTTCTAGTATATGTCCCTGTTTAGAACATAGCCCTCCAGTGAATATTTGATGAATAAATGAGTAAAGTGCTTGTTAATTTTTTTAATGAAGCCATTGTTTCTTCTGTATGTGTTTGTTGGTCTGTTTATTTTGCCTCACTGAACTAAAGTATCATTTAACTTGAATAAGAACTTAATACTACAGTGAACAACTAAAGGAGGTATATAACAGCTTAGGATAATAGTTTAAACCAAGACAACTAGGAATCCAGATCTGACACCTTTGGCTTCTTCCTCCTTCTGACTGATCTTTTTGGGTTCCAGAGAGTGGCTACTATAGAAGAAACATACTAACCCATGCCCTCTTTTAGAAGTTCTGGTTTTCCACTCACAGTGAAAATGCACAATTAACAATGTATAAGAACAAAGTCATTAATATAATTCTATATACTAGTAGTTAAGTGGGAACGTTTAAGACTCACGATTCTTTTTTTTTTAATTAGATATGTTCTTTATTGATATTTCAAATGTTATCCCCTTTCCTCATTTCCCCTCTGAAAACCCTCTATTACACGTGCCCCCCTGCTCACCAACCCATCCACTCCTACTTCCCCCTCCTGGCATTCCTCTACACTAGGGCATCAAGCCTTCACAGAACCAAGGGCCTCTCCTCCCACTGATGCCCAACAAGGCCATCCTCTGCTACATATGTGGCTGGAGCCATGGGTCCTTCCATGTGTACTCTTTGGGTGGTGATTTAGTCCCTGGGAGCCCTGAGGGTACTAGTTGGTTCATATTGTTGTTCCTCCTAAGGGGCTGCAAACCCTTTCAGCTCCTTGGGTCCTTTCTCTAGCTCCTCTATTGGGGACCCTGTGCTCAGTCCAACGGTTGGCAGGAGAGTATCCACTTCTGTATTTGTCAGGCACTGGCAGAGCCTCTCAGGATATAGCTATTGGAGCAGAGACTGCCCCGCCTGGGGATCCATCCCATATACAGTTAACAAACCCAGACACTATTGTCGAAGCCAAGGCTCACCATTCTTTTTTTTTTTTTTTTTTTTTTAAATTAGGTATTTTCTTCATTTACATGTACATTTTCCCTTTCCCAGATTCCCCTCCAAAACAAACAAACAAACAAACAAACAAACAAACAAACAAAAACAAGAACAAACCCCTTTTGCTCACCATTCTTAAAATGACCCGGCAGCTATTATGGTACAGCTATTGAGATCATGAGTACTCTCAGGCCCTCCGAGAAGCCCTTTAAACCTCAGTGGAACTCCAGTGAAGAAGGTCCCATACCTTATTGTCTTTTAATGTTACCACAATTTATGTCTTTGTATCCACATATGTAATTCAAAAGCATTAGCCTGGAGTAGCTAAACTTCTGTGTTGACTTTCTGCACTAAGCTGTGAGTAGGTATCTGATTCGAACCAGGTTATTCGTTCTGACAGAACCTCCTTTTTTTCACTTATAAAATGAGGTGCTAGCCAGGTGGTGGTGGCACATGCCTTTAATCCCAGCACTTGGGTGGCAGAGACAGGCAGATTTCTGAGTTCCAGGTGAGCCTGGTTTACAGCGTGAGTTCCAGGACAGTCAGGGCTACACAGAGAAACCCTGTCTCTAAAAACCAAAAAAAAAAAAAAAAAAAAAAGGTGCTTACAATATGGTAGCTGTGTTGGAGTCTTCTTCAGCAACCCATGACATTATGAACCCTCTTAAGCCATCACAAAGTATACTCAATTTGTAATCAGAACATTATGTGCTACGATAAAAATCTTATCTCCCACAAAAGGCTTTCCAAAATACTCCCCACAAGATAAAGGTCCCAGGAAGGAAGAGAAATCCACTATAGAGCATTATGTTTTTAGAAAACCAAACTCTTTCCATCGACATATTGGAAGTCCTTTTCCACTCAATAAGGCTTTCTTTGCAAACAAACAAATTCAGAAAGCCTCATTCCCAACTAACTCCTGCCCCTCTCAGATGGATATTCTGATACAACATAGACACATAATTTCAATGGTCTGCACCATCAGGAACCACTGACAGATCTGCAAGGCTGACTTGCAGATGCGCCTTTGTAAAGCAGATGTATTTTATTTTTAGGCAAGTAAATGCCTTTTTAAAGATCTTTGCATTTTTCAAATATGCCCTCTTTACCATCCAAAATGTAGGAAATTAAGACACTACCAGCCCATCAACCAAGCCAACAATTCCTTTTATGGTGTTAATTTGCATCGAAGAAGTAAATTCAGAGCAAAGTGACCTTGGTTACTATTATTTTTTAAAATGAGTCAGCATTAGTTCACATCGCTGGTTTTTTTCATTCAAACAGGCAGGAAAGGATATTGAGGCTGAAGGTTAGTTGAGCTGTGGTCCTCAGTTCAGGCTAAGTGAGAACTACTTCCATTGGAAGATTCATTTCCAGCTGAACAAAGGGAGTTTTGTTGACATCTGGCAGCCATCTAAAGACAATAATAAGGTGCTTTAACTCAGATCTTAAATTTCATCCACTTGACTTGGAAGGATTTCAACTTGTACCAAAGAACCATGACTCTGATGTGGAATGGTGAACAAGTTAAGCAAGAAATGTTGCAAAAGCCTGACACTATTACTGAGGCTATGGAGCACTCACAAAAAGGGACCTTTCATGACAGCACTGCGGAACATCCAACAAGCAGCTGAAAGAGTCAGATGCAGATATTTGCACCCAACCAATGGACAGAAGATGCTGACCCCTGTGGTTGAATTAGGGAAAAGCTGGAAGAAGCTGAAGAGGAGGGTGACCCTGTAGGAGGACCAGCAGTCTCAATTAACCTGGATCCCTGAGATCTCTCAAACACTGGACCATCAACCAGGCAGCATACACCAGGTGATATGAAGTCCCCAACACATATACAGCAGAGGACTGCCGGATCTGTGTTCAATCAGAGATGATGCACCTAACCCTCAAAAGATTGGAGGGCCCAGGGAGTTTAGAGGTCTGGTTGGGTAGGGGTGGGGGATGGGGACATCCTTGTGGAGACAGGGGGTGGGTAGGAGGTATAGAATGTGGAATAGTTGGAGGGTGGACAGGGAGAGGTGTAGGGAATAAAATCTAGAGTATAAATAAATAAATAAATTAATTAATTAAAAATAAAATAAAATGAAAAAGAGAAAACGAGAATTTGAGTGGTTAAGAAAGTGGAGGTGGATCTAAGAAAACTTAAAAAATGGGGTGAATCAGGTTAAAATATGTTGCATGGGATTCACAAAAAATTAATAAAATACCATAAAAGTTTTTTAAATGACCATAGTCTATGGGACCTGCTTAAGTCAAAATGACTGAGCACAAGAATCACGTTAAGAAATGGAGGGGACAGAGGCTGTTTTCTATTGGGAGAATGTGGTGTTTAAATGACTACGGGAAAAGTTCATGCTGAGCTCAGGTAAAGTTCACAAAGCAGTCTTCTCTACCTGCCCAGCTCCCTCCTGCTCAGCCCCATTGGTTTTCCTACAAATACTTATTCTACTTGACAAATAACATATTCATCCTAACAGAAGTTGTGGGGTTTTTGTTTTGTTTTTGTTTGATTTTTTTACAGTGACCCACTGCCTGTTCCCTCAGACACTGGTTATATTTTTTAATTGGATATTTTATTTATTTACATTTCAAATGTTATCTCCTTTACTGGTTCCCCTTCAGAAACCCCTATTCTATCCCCATTCCCCCTGCTCACCAACCCACCCACTCATGCTTCCCCCTCCTGGCATTCCCTTACACTGGAGCATCAGCATCGAGCCTTCACAGGACCAAGGACCTCTCCTCCCTCTGATGCCTGACAAGGTCATCTTCTGCTACATATGCGCCTGGAGCCATGGGTTCCTCCATGTGTACTCTTTTGTTGGTGGTTTAGACCCCAGGAGCTCTGGGGGATCTGGTTGGTTGATATTCTTGTTCTTCCTATGGGGTTGCAAACCCCTTCAGCTCCTTCAGTCCTTTCCCTATCTCCTTCATTGTGGTCCTTGTGAACAGTCTGATGGTTGGCTGCGAGCATCCACATCCTATTTGTGAGGCTCTGGCAGAGCCTCTCAGGAGACAGCTATATCAGGCTCCTGTCAGCAAGCACTTTTTGGCATTTGCAATAGTGTCTGGGTTTGCAATCTCTAGATGTCCTTTCCTTCAGTCTATGCTCCACACTTTGTCCCCACAATTCCTTTAGACAGGAGCAATTCTGGGTTAAAAATTTGGAGATATGTAGATGGCCCCATCCCCCAAACGGGGGTCTTGCCTAACCTCTGAATATGGTCTCTACAGGTCATGGGAGCCTCTTGCTTTCTTGGCATCTGGTATTTAAGATGAGTTTTCTATATATTTAAACCCAGATCCAGGAACAGGATCCAATGTGTATAGGAACAAAAACCTAAGGGTGTAGAAAAGCCTAAAGTAGGCTCTGTTGCAAATGTATTAGAGAAGTAAAAACAATTGCATTTATAATATCAATCTCTGTATCAGACCCTTTCAAATTAGCCTGTCTACTACTGAAACAAACATCAGAATCCCACATTTCAGAAAAGAAAACTGCTGAGGACTTTGCCCAGCTCCACAGACCTAGTATCTGGCTAACCACTCAAGCCTCAGACTATTCCTCTATAAACAAGATATAATCATTTTTAAGGGAAGAGGAGCAACACTTCTTAGCAAGGAGAGGAAGACCCACCTCCCTGTACAAACTCATCCCCTTCTACTCTATGTCTATTGTACACCACTATGTGGTCGTCCTCCTTCTGAATTGGGATTGTGATCATATTCCCACTCCCTCTATTCCTCCAAGGTACTCTCCACCTCCCCCAAATTAATTATGTTCTCTCTCTCTTTCTCTCTCCAAAACCCCAAAACAATTCTAATAAAAAACCAATAAAACAACATTAAAAAGCCCAAATGAAACAAATAGCTCACAAATAAAAACACAGGGTTTGTTTTGTGTTGATCAACAACTACTAAGCATGGGCTCTGTCCTGGAATGAGTTTTGAAAGGCAATATATAAATATCTATGTGCACATAGGGGAATAAATATCTTGAGTGCACAAGGGAACAAGAAGTTAACAGGTTGTGTTACAATTCAGTTGTGAGTGTTCTCTGCAGATATTCCTCACATCCCAATCTCTTTGGCCAAGAGTTTCATCTAAATACTCTTATGAGTAAAGGGCTATCTGACCGAAGCTATGCAGTATAGTTCCTTATTCTACAAGCTATCTTCAGCTTTGAGAAAGATCAGCTAAGCTTCACTTCCCGCATAATGTATATACATGTAGCAGTGATAAAATCATTATTTTTGCCCAATAAATCTCTCACCCACTTCCATGAGTAAATCCATCAAAATACTTAAAACATAATGTTGAAAAGTAAAATATCAGCACCTTCAGTTTTACAGCCCTCCAGACTATACCGAATAGTGTGAGCCTGACACGGGCAGTGAAAGTTCCAGAATTCGGGGAGCTTGAGGTCAGAAGCTGAGAGTGTCTTCTGTGCAGGCATTCTCAGGTTCCCTCTCACAAGTCCCCCAGGACCTGCCTCGCTTGTCCAGAATGGTTTTCTTGGAAGACAAATGACTATTTCAATGATTTGCTTATACCTTTCTAGTTCTGTCTTCATATAGAATGGAATTTCATGGTCGTTTCAGGGGTCTAGGTCAGTCAGCACCTAGAGGTCCTAAAGAGCTGTAGCTAGTGGCCTTGAGGTAAAGAAAGAAAAACAAATGGGCCACAGTTTGAATTTTATATACAAAAACTGTCTCCTGTGTGTATAACTAGATAGCTACATGTAAGGATGTGGAATTCAGAAGAGCCTGACTAAATGAGTATATGAAAACCATTAGCATAGGAGTTATGCATAGGAGTTAGTTTCTTAACCAATGATGGTCAAGAAAATAAAAAAAAAATGAGGAGATAAGATTCAGGGCAAGCCTTGGAAAATATCAAGGTTTGTAATATATTCTCTTCACAAATGCTCCAGAGATATGTACAAAGAAAATAAAATTTACATATAGTGGAGAACATATTCATTTACTAAGAGATTTGCATTATTATTTATTCTCTTCATAAAGTAGGTTTCTACATAAATGCTATCTACTGAGAGTCCCAAAGCATACACAGTGTTGGCTGGCTTTAGATATCTCAAGCTGATACTTGCATTCTTCATTCAGCAGACACAATGTCATTTTAATCTTTGTAGCAAGCACTAATGATACTTGCATAGATGACTAATGTCTTCTCTGGTGAAAAATTAATGCAACACAGTAATTTCCCTACCTGGGGTTAATGAACATGTCAGATGCTGAAAATGAGTTGTTTGAAACTAAATTACTATAATCTATATTTAGAAGATTGTTTCAGGGCTGGGGTATGAGTGTGTTGGGTAGGTATATTTGAAGTTCTCTTTACCTTAGACCTTAATTTTTACCAAGCCTATTAAGTAATAACTTTCTTGATAGCCTAACATATAAATTTAATACATTATCTTCTATATTGTGTTGTTGGATTGAATCCCTTGAACAACTCATTTTCTTTATCTATCTGGTTAAACTGTAAATAAACAGTTATATTGGGCAATTAGTAAACATCTTGTTCTGTGTTATCTACTAATCATAGAGATATGAGTAAAGTACTATCTTTGCCATATAAAATTATATCAAAATCAGTAGAATTTTACAGTAGAATATTAAAAAAACTAACATGAGACTATTATTATCCCTCCACATCCACAAGGTTCTACCTGCCCCGTGAAATCGGAAACACATGCAAAATATGTATTAAAGAATTTTTCTTTTCATCTCTAAACATCATGTAACCTGTTTACATTATATTTTGTTGTATTGTGCATCATAAGTGATCTCATAAGAGATTTAACATAAGGGAAGATTTCAGTAGTTACAAGAAAATACTAGGTCATTTTATACAAGACTAAACATTCCCGAATTGTGTTATTAGAAAGGAGTGTTTGTTCACTGATAAGTAGATATTAGCCCTAAAGTTCAGAATATACAAGATATAATTAACAGATCATATGAAGCTCAAGAAGAAGGAAGACCAAACTGTGGATGCCTCAGTGCTTCTTAGAAGAGGGAACAAAATACTCACAGGAGGAAATATGGAGACAAAGTGTGGAGCAGAGACTGAAGGAAAGACCATCCAGAGACTGCCCCATCTGGGGATCCATCCCATATACAGCCACTAAGCCCAGACACTATTGTGGATGCCAGGAAGTGCTTGCTATATGGCTGTCTCCCGAGAGGCTCTGCCAGAGACTGACAAATACAGAGGCAGATGCTTGAAGCCAACCATTGGACTGAGTGCAGGGTCCCCAGTGTATGGAGGAGTTTGAGAAGGAACTGAAGGATCTGAGGGAGTTTGCAGTCCCATGGGGTGTGGGTACAACAGTATAAACTGGCCAGACCCCCAGGAGCGACTGGACCACCAACCAAAGAGTACACATGGTGCTAGCCTAATATGGAGCAGAGGATGGTCTTGTTGGACATCAGTGGGAGGAGCATCCCTTGGGCCTGAGGGGGTCTGATGGCTTGGTGTATGGGAATGCCAAGGCAGGAAGGTGGGAGTGGGTAGGCAGGTGGGGGAGCATCCTAATAGAGGCAGGGGGAGGGGCAGGGAAGGGGGTAACAGAGGAGTAACCAGGAAAGGGGATAACATTTGAAATATAAATAAAGAAAATATTGAATAAAAAAAA
>JADRCD010228610.1:0-14429 GCA_019843815.1 Montemys delectorum
CTCTGATTGGCTGTTTGCTCATTACCTCATGAGACACCTCAGGATAGCTGTGACTTGGTGCTTTTTGGCCCTAGCACATGCGCAGATGGGCTGAGACTTAGCGCGCTCTGGCCCTAGGCACATGCGCAAACTACATGTTAAGGGGAGAAGAAACTGGATGCCGGTGCCATCTTGTAATGGAGGCTGCCGGCTCGGGTGCTGCTCTCTACAATATATATATGAATCTCTCTTCACACAATAAACTCAGTCTGCTTGGGAATTCAGAAGGCTGGATTATAGCTGGGTCCTGCAGGAAGTAAACAGAAATGATTGTTAACCTTGAAGGTAGGGAAAGAAGAGAAATCAGACCTAAAAACAGATGTGTCTTGACACAAATAGAATCCCTAATGAGCAGGTGTGTGTCTATGCCAGGAAAGCACATGGACCTTCCTGTGTTTGCTGGAGGAATCTAGATTTCTGGGGCATAATTCAGGACATTTTCTATCAGAAGTCTTCATGTCTGATACACTTCTGAATATCTTGCTTTCATATCCTTTACTTTGCCCATAAGAAAGTGTATATTCGATATTCAATTACACACTGACTCTTGGATAGATGATCACAGATCTTTCCAGCTCAGCAAATATTTCCTTCATTCTGAATTTGATTCTCATTTTTTCATTAATATGTTATGAGTGTGTGTGTTACTACAGACAGTATGAAACTTTAACATAGACTCTTGTCTCAGCTTCTTCCCCTCCACTCCCAATCTTTATCACCTTAGCAAGTGGCTGTCCATAGGAGCCGTGGGAGCAGTAGTTCTTGTTATCAAGCTAGGATCATGCACGCAGGGATACTTTTTCTTCTGCCTCCCATCCATTTTTTAGCACCTGTGCTTGTCCTGATTCCTTAAACAAATTCACCTTTATCTAATCGCACTGCTCCTGGGTAAGTCCAAACATTTCATCTGAAACATACATTCTATTGCCTTCTACTGTATCTTTTGATGATACATTTTCAAAAATGATTTTAATTCTTAAATCTATTTTAGCTCATGCATAAAAATTGTTCCTGTCAATGTACTAATGTGGTGTTCTGATACATGCTTAGTGTTTAATGCTAAGTATTTAATCTCATAAAACATATCTATCTTATTATGGTGGTATGAATTAAAAAAAAAAAACATAGGCTCATAGAGAGTAAGACAATTAGGAGGTATGGGTTTTTGAGGGAGAGTCAGTGTGGCTTTGCTGAAGGAAGTCCATCACTAGGGTATGGACTTTGAAGTTTCAGAAGGTGAAAACAAAATTCTTAGCTTCTCCAGCACCACATCTGCCTACAAGCTGTCCTGCTTCCCACCATGGCAATAATGGACTAAACCTCTGAAACGATAAGCCAGGCTCAATCAAACATTTTCTTTTAGAACCAATATTCATGATGTCTCTTCACAGTAATAAAACTCTAAGTCACTCATCAAATGTTTATCATTTATTTATGATTTAAAAAATTCAAAATTTCTATCAGGAGCCATCTAGGAAAGGCTCAGGCTAGCAGGTGACCTCCTGGAGATGGCCCACCATTTTGCATGGCCAAAGATGGGTGATCAATGAGATGCAAGATCCCAAGAGACTTCATCCCAGGATTGCTTCTTGTAGCTGACATGCCTTTTCTGTCACTATTACGAAGTCTTAGGATTCCTGGATGTTACCCCACTCTATTGAGCAAATTTCCTACAGATTGACAAAAGGATGAACTTTTATGAATTAATACCATTCAGATGAATTAATGATTCTTTAGAATTCCTGATTTGATTCAAATAATTTTAGGAAGAAAGATTTAAGAGATGGCTTTAGTTGTTTTGCTCAAAAGAGGTAATAAAATTAGAATAAAAAAATAGAATATGCCCACTAGTAATAGTAAGTAAAGGCTGGATATTGAAGAATACAATGAGCTTTCTTATTATACTAAAAGGAGAAATAGACTTGAGACAAGTTTGTGTTCAAGAAAAAACAGTTAGGTCTAAGGATGAAGCCACAGGTGTGTACTATGATAAGGCAAGGTCATGTAAAAACTGTTGCTTTAAACTTATAATGAGCTTATAGAGTGAAACACTGTTTTGAACTTATTATTGATATCCTTCTGTTACTTCCCTTTTATATAACATTGTATCTGTGATATAATTTTCTAATGTACTTTTGTCTAAGTAGGTATAAATATGATAGAGTAAAGAAATAAAGTTGGGGACTATTGGAGGCTCTGTCCATCCATTCAAATGTATATATGTCTCTCTGGCTATACTTTAGTACACTTAAGAGTTAAAAATGTTTTGAGTTTCTTGCTGGGCATTCTTGCCAGACCCAGATAATTAAGTTTTTTTTTTTCTGTCAGTAGTATTGACCCCATAAATCACTGGGTCATTGTCACCGGGCTCCATCTGCTAGCAATATGACCTCAGTTACCAATGCTGCTCCCCTATTCACTGACTGCCTTCCAGATCTGGAAATCCTATGGATGCCAGGAAGGTCACTGGTAAATTCCTTTCACTGACATTCACAGTTAACCTGTTTTGCAACATCACATATGCTCTTTCTGATACCCAAGTCTAACTTTGTACCTGTAGTCAACCTTCCCCACTCACCCCATCCCACCCTCATCACATTCAACTTCTAGGACATCTGCTTATTCACATACCAAACATAAGTGATCCAAGATGATTTTCTTGAGGTATAAGTTACAACAAGTTATTCTTGAGTTATTCTCTCTTTTACTAAAACTAACTTCTTAGGTATTACACATGATCTGAAACACCATGCAGAAGATAGCTGCATCGCATCTCGAAATATGGAACCTCAACGTCCATACCTTCCCTACCTTTCTCTTCCACTTATGTATTGAGACAATTCTGGTCTTCATTGTATTTAATGACCAGAATCTTCTACCAGACATCAGGGGCTTCCTCCTCTACATCCAATATACCCCCAGTCAAATATCAGCAAAAGCTCTATAATGCCTATTATAGAATGAGCTCATCTCCATTTTATCCTTCATTTTCCTTGAATATGGTGTCCCTTTAGATCATGGGTTCTTAACCTTTGGGTCATGCCTCCTTTGGGGAGCGCATATAAGATATTCTGTCTATCAGATGTTTATATTACTATTCATGATGGCAACAAAATTACACTTATGAAGGAACAACAAAGTAATTATATGGTTGGTTGTCAAAACATGAGGAGCTATATTAAATGGTCACAGCATTAGAAGGGTTGAAAACCACTGTTTTAGATAAACTTAATAAATAAAAGGTGCAAGGATTATAAGATAGTTATTAAATACATCTGGGAAAAAATACACATTGCCAATTCGACCATGAACTGATTCATTCTTTGCCTAGCTTTTTTTTTTTTTTATTTTACTCTAATAAAAGTCCTTTTAGATTTATTGGAGCATAAACATGTAACACTTTTCACATTTAAAAGATTCAAAATTCACAAGTGAATGACCGATGAAGCTTCTTTCCATTACAAAACATGAGTTATTTTAATCTCTGCTTTCTGTGGCTTCACCATCTACACACCTAAGAGCTTCCATCATTCTGATTTCAAAAAATAACACCTTGCTATTAACTTTTGCATTTCTTCCAAAGCACTGATGGCTCCTGTACAAGTTTTGATGGATGTATTTAGTAGGCCTATGAACAATAGCCTGTCCTCTCACTTTTACCCTTTCCACTTTTCCTGGTACCATAGAATTATAGACCACTTAGGGATAGTTTAGTGAAACTCAGATGCAAACAAGTTTGAGTAGAAAATATAATCAAAGCACCTTTCAAAAGCTATGACAGGAAGATATCAATAGTGGCTTGTAAGGTGGAAGCAGAAGGGGACATAGTGAACATCTTTCTATCCCCACTAATGTTAACCCAAATTTCAGTCTGTTATAAATCATGTGACCACTATCTTTCTCCTTAATGTTACCCAACACATGTGTAGTGCCAAGAGGTCATATCAACCCATCCTGAAGCTCCTTCATAATGCAGTCAGGTCTTACCTCAAATGTCCCTTCTCTGCCCCTCAGCTCCAGACACAGCACCTCCAAGAGGGGTTGCTACTTACACAGAAGCAGAGCTAAGTTCAACTAGGTTAGTGTGTCTGTCAGCCCTTTTCAGAAATGATGATACAGTGGGGGAAAGAAGCACCTTTGAGAAACATTCTAGAGAGTTAGATCCACAAGATGCTTCAAGTGTGCACTGAACACTCCCTTGAATTCACAGAAGCCCAATGGGCCACCACATGCCCAGTACCATTCCTGGAATTCTTCTGTACCCCCAAATTTCCTTCAGAGCCCCAGCAAAGAGGAGAGTTGGGTGAGCAAAGGAGGTAAGACTAATGTGGAACACTGGAAGAAGGCACAGGCAGCTTCTGATCAAAGCTAGCTTTGGAGAAAGTTCAGGACAATATGTTTTTGTTAACATCTTCGGACTAAGCTAATCTAAAGGACGAGGTTTTGTTTTGTTTTTTTTTTAATTTTTTTTTTAAATTTGGAAACATTTTCTAATTGAAACAACAGCAAAAGCAGAGCCCAAATTATGTCTGTTGGTTGCCAAGTGGTATGAACCAGACTTGAAAATAACAACCTTTGATTTATTCATTAAATTAATAGCAAAAGGTAAGGGGTTGGGTTATTCATATGCTGAGCTCCTTTGTCCACTAGCAGACTAGAATGAAAATAAATCAATTGAGAGTCATGGAAAAATTAAATTCTAGATAAAGTGGATCCCTTTTAGTTTCTGTCCCATCCACGCTTCCAGGAGGGCTCAGGGAGACACTGTTACAAATCACTTCTTTATTTAAAACTTTGATATTTGGTTCATCATGAATTTTTGCATTTGTTTTATATTTTATTACTGAATTAAAATAACATTTATCTTGAGGTCTGAGGAGTATCTCTTTATGCCTACCTAAATTTTGTGCCCAAGGTAAATACCTCACCCATCAACCACTGCCAGTTACTGTTTACTTTAGTAAAAATATTTGTGTTTCTGTCATGGTCAGAATTGAACTGATTTGTCTTTTTTTGGATATTAAAATGATATCAAATTCTTTACAATATTTAATTTCCATTGAAAGAAGTTAATTTTATCAGAGTACTTTATTTTCTCTTTTTGTATTCTGTAGATATTTCTTCTTGTTCCCAAATAGTGTTTTTGCTGCAATGCTTAGCTTTTGTGTCTGATGTTTAAGATGGGACAACAAAGTCCTCATATTTTGAAAGATGAGACACATACATCATGAACTCAGGGCGATGCCAATCCCAGCATACATGTATTGACACATAAAAACAAAATGAAACAAAAAGTAATATGAAATTATGTGCTGGAGTTCATCTTGAAGTACATAGGCAGGAATTACTTAACCTTTGAAAACCCACAAGGGATTAAGAAGAGAAATCTACAAAATTTAGGTGGATTTTGAGTAAATTTGAGTTGAAAGAAAAATGAGGAGGGAAAAGAAAGGGAAGAAAGAAGGAATTCATTTGTAGACCTACAGATACCATAAAGTTTTATTGTTTTCTGTTGTGGCATATGTCTTAGTGTTCTTAATTTTTTGTTTGTTTCTGAGTGGATAGCCCAGGGCTCTTTCATGACACTCAATGGCAAAGATAGTTGCTTAATACCAACAATGTTAAAGAAAGAGAAAGGAAGTAAAATAGGAAACTTAAACATTGTACCTTTTCTTTTTTTATCTGATACAAATGTTTCATTTTTTTTCTCAAGTTGTTCTCTAAGAACCTATGACTCAATTTAGTGAAAAAATTGCCCAAGACTTCAGACGGTGTGCAGACTGAACAATGACAGAATTTCAGAATGACTAGCAGGTGGATTAGCTCTTTGTCTCATTAATCATAGAGTATCTAGCCTCTGTAATGAGAAGGCAGGGTAGTGGACCCTGGTCTCTGTTACTTACATTTCATACAGAATCTTAGACAGTAGGGTAATTCATTCAAATTGTCCTGGATCAAATATACTTTTCTCCCCAGCACTAGAATAAAGCCACATGCAAATTTGATGGTTATAAAATCTTGTTAATTCAAAGCACCATGTTTATGCTTACTGCAGGAAAGACAATCATTTTTGGAGGAGCATGAAACTTAGTACCAGTTCCAGCTGCCATCCTAATGCAAACTCACTCCCCGGCAAAAGATGCTACATTCCAATCTGACTCTATACATTTCAGTTACCTGAGGTCATTTGTGGCCTGGAAAGCAAGAGCAGAGCAAATGAAGAACTCGATTCATAAACAACTTGTATCATAAATTGCCTGCCGTCTGAACAATGGGACAGTTTGTGCTATCCAGTCCTACTGTGTCTAACCTGCCTATATGACATGTGCTGGACCCTCATGGGGCTGTAGCAGCTATCAGTGCACCTCATTCACTGCTGCAGAAGCCACTGTTCACATCACTTTCATTTACCAAAGGGCAAGAGTGGGGACACTGGTGATTTGGCTATACCTTAGAAAAGCCACAAAGGGTTTCCTTTATGGGAAACAGTAGAATTTCCCCACTAAATAGGGAGAAAATATCATGTACTGAGGCTTCTAAGATCTGGGCAAGGACAGAACTTTCAGCCATGAAATGATGGGGGAGAGGAGGAAACCTGCTTTGATGTCATCCCTCAGCCTATAAAGCAGAGGACCACCCTGCACATTAAATGACTAGTTAAGATGGGAAAGCCTCACAATCAGTAGTGAAACATACTCTGACTGATGGCAGCAAGCGCTGAACCAACAAGAACACTGCCAAGGCAGGATTCCCCCTACCAGTGACATGGAGCCATTTACTACTAGAAAGCAAATGCTTCACAAATTCAGGAAAAAAAATTGGATGAAGAAACCATAAAACATTAATAGAGAGGCTGAGTCTGCCAATGAAAGCTGCGTCTCATTCCTAATGAGTTGAAGAACTTGATTAAAGAGAAACTGCTAACATCCAAAGCACTTCTTCAATTATTAACTAATCATTATTTGTTAATTACTATTAACTAACTAATAATTAACTGATCGTTATAATTATTACTCATTATAACTAATTGTTATTGGTTATTGTGGTTAATCTCTTGCTGTGCCTAACTTCTAGATTAAATACTATCAGACATTTGTGTGCACAAAAGGAATACTGGCATATACGGGAGCTGGGACTGGCCAGTATCCTTTGAGTGTGCGTGTTGAAACTGTGGATGGGAGAGGGGTTGTCCTAGAACATCCCTAGTAGTAAGAGGAGACTGCTATAAAGATGCAGCTCCTGAAGATTAAAGAAAACACAAACAACATTTAAATCTGCTTAAAGAAAAAAACCCAACATCATTGTTTTGAAAATAAATAATTATAGCCTGTCTCTTGCAAGTGGATAAACATAAATTTGGATTGTGGCAATGTAAACTTGGTTTTGTTATAAAAATCTCATTATCATTTTTGTTTTTTATACATTTTGTGTATAAAATTGGGTCTGTGGATTAGAGAGTTGAAGTAAAAATTGAGAGAAGCTTAGGAGGTAGAGGAGGAAAGTATGAAGATGGAAGCAGTGGAGATGTTCTCCCTGCCTCCCTTCCCAGCCACTCTGCATTCTGTGTGCATACTACTGACCACTCCTTGTAATGGAGCTGGACTGAGAGAGGCATTCATGGGAAAAGATGTAGTGTTGAGAGTTCAGGCTTTATAAAGTGTGTAAGCATATGTGTGAATGTATGGACTTTATATCATTCATGACATCATGGGCAAATTCACTGGGATTTGATATTAAGGCATTGTACTGAATAAAATGTTATATTCATTTTCTTATGACTTTGGGATTTTTTTAAAGAAAGAAAAAAGTCATTATGAATCTTGCAATCAAATGCCCCTAAAAAGATAGGGAGCTTAAATGAGCTGAATTGTGCCCAGTGTTGAAACTTACCACTCTGACAACTTATTAGAAGAGTTTGAGCCACAATCTTGTGGACTTTCAGAGTCTCTGGGTTTCTTTCTATGACAGGCTCTCAGGGGTGGAAGTGCCCTATTTTTATTGTGAGGTGCTGTGCAATGGAAGAGATGCTTCCTTATTTAAAAAGGGCAAGATCCGTGCCTGCATGTGTGTGTTAATGTGTTTAGATATAGTTGGTGAACTGTAAAAATGTTTGAATGTACTATAAGTATATTTATACTTCTGTACACAAATATTTTCATATAAACCTAAGTTCCATAATGACTTTCAATATATGTATACAAGACAATATGTAAATAAATACAACTTAAGGCACAAATTACTTATTAAAAATTCTATATTTAGTATAATAAGCTATTAACTTACCTGTTTAACAAATATAAGGACTATACATCTTTTTTTGAACAAACACTCATTAATGACCAACTTAATCATGAGCGCTGGCTGGAGATTGGAGAAACAAAGACAAAAACATGATATACATATCCTGGACCTACAGAGTCTTCTCTAGTCCTAGAGGAAGGACCTCATGGTATCACTATACATTTCTATGTCCCAGGAGAGGCAACATGCTCCAAGAGTGATGAGCTTAAGAGGCCACAATGCATCTCATGCTGCTTGAGGTTGGTGCTCAGTGAGATGAAGGACTGGACAACCCTGCAATGCTGGAGGCCAATGTAGAAGAACAGCCTCTCAGTAAGAAAGTGCTACTTGATCATGTGTTTCGCCATGTCTACGCCTTTTGTTAGTTAACTACCCTCACAAATCTTAGTCATTATCAAGAGATCTAATTGGGATCTATCCCTCCCTTCCTCCCTCTCTCCCACCCTCTCTCTCTCATTCCCTCCCTTCCACCTGTGTGTTTGTGTAGGTGTGTATGTGTATATAGGTGTGTGTATGTGTTTGTGTACAGGTGTGTGTAGTGTGTATTTGTGTGTATTCAATTGTATATGTGTGTGTTGTACAGGTTTGTGTATGTTTGCATGTGTATTTATGTGTGTGTATTCAGGTGCGTGTAAGTATCTGTGTCTATTAAATAGCTTTGAGCTGATACTGTGACTCTTTATCATTGTATTACAAATGTGCCGTTCCATTTGTTATATGTTGGCACATCTACATTTAAAGGATCTGATTGTTCTCCATCTATTTAAAAATTCTATTAAATCTGTAGAAACAGCCTTGCTAGCTCAGTCACTATTACTTTACTCTTTTTTACTTTTTTACTTTTCACTTACTTCTTTACTTTTTATATAGTTTTCTAAAGTAACTGAAAACTCTAATAATATTTTATTTAAACAAGATATGAAAATCACATGTAAATCAATGAAAAGATTTTCAACACCACTAATCATTAAGAAGTAACTGAAAATGATGAATTCTCTTCATAACCATTGGAATATACTTCCCCAAAGGAGAAAGCCACTAACTTTGGTCATTATGTGGAAAAGTTGGAGCCCCTATGCACTGTTGGAGAGAAAAATAAAATGGAGGAAAAAAGATAGTTCATCTAAGACAGGGCATAGATTAACATGTAACACAGATTCTGTTTCTAGGTGTGTACTAGCCAAGGTATTGAAGAAGTGGTTTTAAATATTTGTACAACAGTGCTTCTAATGGTATCCTACACAACTACCATTAGGCAAAAATCAGTCTACTATACTTTAGTAAAAGAGTTAGCAGGTTGCGAGATTTGTGTGTGTGTGTGTGTGTGTGTGTGTGTGTGTGTGTAAATATATATGTGTCTGTACATGTATACATACATACGTATATCATATAACATAAATATATAATGGAATGCTATTTGTACTTAGAAATGAACATGTACTGAACATGAATGAACTTGAGAGTACCATACTCAATAAAACAAACCAAATACAAAGGACAATCTCCTTAGAGCAATTGTTCTTAACCTGTGGGTCATAATCCTATTTGGGGATTGGTATCAGATATCCTGCACTCAGATGTTTACATTAGACTCATTACAGAAACAAAATTACAGTTACAAAGTAGCAACAAAATAATTTTATGGTTAGTGGTCACCACAATATTAGGAATTGTATTAAAGTGTCAAAGCATTAGGAAAGTTGAGAACTGCTGCCTTAGATGAAATATCTTGAACAGGCAAAGCCACAGACAGAGGTTCCTGTGGTTTGGATGAAAAAGAAATGCCCCCAAATGCTCATCTCACCAGCCCCAGCTGGCAGCACAATTTGGGGGCTGCGGATCCATAATTCCAAATGAATTACTCCCTCTTAAATTAAGTTGGTAATAGAATTTAATCACGGTAAAAGAAAACTCACTAATACAGGAAACACAGCAGTCACTGACAGAGTTTTACTGAGGTGGAAATAGGAAACTAAGGCTCCATAGATGAAATGTTCTGATCTGTGATGAGAGGAAGGCTTGGGGCACAGCCAACGTGATGGCTACAGCTTCCTATGAATATTCTCAATCACCTTCACTATTGCCCTTAAAAGGTACAGCAATCGTAAGTTCTATGTTCTGTGTACCTTCACACATTAATATAATTTCTATCACGCAAAACAAGAAAAGTCTATAAAATTGTCACAGTTAAGATACGCACATGGGTTTCTGACAGCTAAACGTGATGGTGAGAACTGAGAGGATCCTGAAGCAGAGAAATTACTGTAAGCTACATGCTAAAAAAAAAAAAATTTGAATTAGGTATGAGGTTTTTGTGAATAAAAATGTCTAAACATGACTTCATTAATTATTAAAAGTGGATCACACTAATATATGATATTAATTACTTCAGAATGCAGCATTGGAGGGGACTACTATTTTGCAAATTCTCAGCAAATTTGAAATTATTCCACAATAAACTTTCCATTTGAGCAAAGCTTAAGTAAAAGGACAGAATAATTGCAGAGCAAACAAACTCAACATTTGAGACTATAAGAAAATAACTATTGTTCAGAGGAAAAGTTTTTAAAAGATACACAGACGCTACTGTATTAAGAACTCACACACAAGGAAACTTTAAAAAACAATAATAAATCATGACAGTAAATCAATAATTATTTGCATGCCAAAAGTAAAATTTGTATTCACACACCTAGATGGTATTCCAAAAACAAAACCATAACACAGATAAGAAAATTCTATGAGAAGGTTACTATAATGAAAAATGGGAACAAAGATTAACTTTCTAAAATGTAGTAGGCACATAGAACATGTAAAATACTGATAAGAGGGTAACTCATTTAAAAGAAAAGTTGGTAAAAATCTGCCTTTTCTAACTGTGATTTTATTAGTTAAATTTATATAGCTGTTATGAAAAACCATTTAAAAATCAAATTAGGAAAGAATGTGCTTACTTTGGCTTATGATACCGTGGGACTAGTGCAGCGTGCTTATTATTACGGCATGGCACAGTAGCATAGTCATGGCATGTGTTTGTTCCTAATAGTTCTTGAGTATGGGCGATCTGTCCATAGTAAAAGGAATGGGAAATAAATAATTCAGAATCCACGGAGTTATGGGAAAAATGCTCTCTAGAGAATATCATGTCATATTTAGAGGAAGCTAATGTGTGTCTTGTGTACAGCATATGCTCTCATTTTACTGTGTGTCTAGTTAAAGTTTGTCTTTTGATCAGTGTTATCTCACTAACTTATAAAATATTATGTGTACGTGATCAGCGGTATTCTGTTGTTTGTTTCCTATTTACCTCTTCTCTATTTCTCTCTTGATCTCTCTCCCTTCTCAGTTCTCAACTATCTCCCTTCTTGTGCAGACAAATAAGTCATCTTCTGCTTCTCTTTTTTCCTCCTGTTTCATGTTTAACAAATACCTAAATGTATTTTCTTAACTATTTTAAAATCTTTATTTCCTACTGGCTGCTCTTTGGATGATAAGACCTCTTTCTGACTCCAAAAGATGGACTTCAAGTTAATATTGACAATTCCTTGTTTTGAATTAAGTAAGTCTATTGCAATATAGCCTTGCTTTCCTTTCTGTCTTTCTGTGATATGGTTATATAATAAATACAGATTGTGTGTATTATATGTTAAAAAGCCAAGCACTAGAATGTTATAGTCACTCTCCTTAAAATCAAAGAGGTATGTGGCTACAATATTCCTCCAAAACTCAAATTGTCACTTTCTGTAGCTGTCTGTATCAGAAAATATTAAATGAAGAATTCTATAAATATGGAATTTATAGCCATACATTTGCACACCTCAGTGTAGAGGATGGTTAGACCTCACACCCTTCCAATGCCCATCACCCACTCTTACCTCCAGGATTGGTCTCTCCCTCCTTTTTTTTCTACAAGTTTTAACCTCAGGTTCTTTTGTTGTTGATGATGATGTTCTGAGGGGTGGTGAGAGTGGAAGGAAAATGAACCCACAAAGTAGTAAAAATTTATTTTTGGACTATGAGCCTATGGAAAGTGGAAATGGAGTATTTCTATTTAAAATGTGTTTAATGGACTGAACATTTGTTCTGCAGGTAGTGGAACTGTTTAGGATATTGTGGAATATTTCATAGGTGGGGACAGGTTTGTGGAGGTAGGTCACTGAGAATAACTTAAGGTTTGTAACCTGGTTTCAGTTCTACCTCCAATTTTTGTGTCAGTTTCCTGACTATTGTTGCAACGTGACCAGGAACAAGTTTCTAGATCAAGACTAGAACCCCAGACAACAAATTTTCCTGCTGTTGAAACTATGAACTTAAGTCAACCCTTCTACCCCTAAGATGTTTTCTTTTGGGGGTATTTGGTCATTAAAAAAGTACCTAACGTACTCCTAATTTCATAAATCAAAGACTCTGTCTGATATCCATAGCTGAATGCACCTTGATTTACATGATGTTTGGAACCACATGCTCTCTTAGCTCTTAGATGACAAAGACTATGGGTACTTTGGCACCATAGTGGTGTACAACATTTATTCAGTTTGACTTACTTGGATACTTAGTCGTCACTAGCTGAAGACTAGGGACATTAAAATTTAACTGGTTGCATTTTCTTGAAAATAATTTTTATGTGAAATTTAAAAATTGTATATGGAAGTATACATTTACCTACATTCCTAGAAATGTTTGTCATCAGAGTTTAGTATCTTTTAGTGATTTGGGTGAATAATGCCATCTTATTATTTAAATTTACACCACATGGTATGTCTATACGATCTTGATATTCAGTCTTGACATTTTATTTATGATACCACTGGTCTAAACTACAGATTTATTTCCCTTGTGAATTTTCACTTGTTTTCCTTTTAGAGTTGAAGAGATAGATAGTTAGATAGATAGGTAGGTAGATAGATAGATAGATAGATAGATAGATAGATAGATAGATAGATAAATGATAGATTAGATGATAGGTAATAATATAGATGATATATACATACATAATTTTTTTTCTTTAGTGTTCTATTCTGTGAAACACATTTTCCACAGCTATACATTATTTATTATATTGCTATATAGTTTCTATATGTAAGTTAGTGCTTTACTATTTATGTATTCAGTCCAGGAGGTAATTTAGTGTTATAACCAAGAAAGTATGGAGTCAGACTGTCCACTTCTAAATCTTTGGTCAGTCTGGCATACAATAGGATAAAATGAAGTAGGTAATATGTCTGTTATTATACAAATATGGATTCTTAACTCATGCAAGATCCAGGTGACATAAATAATAGTGAAAAGAATATTTAAATGCTCCAAAGCTCTGATTATGGTATTTCATATGTCTGTAGTTTATCCTTTTTACAATGTTTTCACAAATATTTCAAGAACTAAATTTGTATTACTTTAACCCTTTTTCTACACAACACAATCAGTATTCTGAATATTCTTTTTTTTAAATTTTATTTTTTAATTAGATATTTTCTTTATTTACATGTAAATTTCTCCTTTCCCAGTTTCCCCTCCCTCCAAAAAACAAACAAACAAACAAACAAACAAACAAACAAAAACAACAAGAACAAACCCCTGTTGCCTCCTCCTTCCCCATGCCTTGACACACCACCTTCTCCCACTTATTGGCCCTGCCATTTCCCTACACTGGGGCACAGAACCTTCACTGGGCCGAGGTCCTCTCCTCCCATTGATGATCGAATTTGCAATCCTCTACTATACGCATGCTGCCAGAACAATCAGTCCCACCATGTATAGTCCATGGTTGGAGGTTGAGTCCCTGGGAGCTCTGAGGGTACATATTCTTAAAGAGTATTCCCAATATGTGTCAATGTCTTTCGTTTTCCCCATCTGGTGTTCTTCTATTATACTTGAATCAATACTACCTATAATTTCAATTGGAATATTCATTTATTCCTACTGTAATATTGTACCAATTTAATTTCTCAAGGTTTACCATATACTTTTTTTTTTAATTAATTTTTTTAATTAGGTATTTTCTTTATTTACATGTACATTTTCCCTTTCCCATTTTCTCCTCCAAAACAAACAAACAAACAAAAACAAGAACAAACCCCTTTTGCCTCCCC
>JADRCD010228610.1:14829-27946 GCA_019843815.1 Montemys delectorum
GGTTACCTCACTCAGGATGATACTCTCCAGATCCATCCATTTCCCTACTTTTAATCCGTTAGAATTTGTTTAATGCTATTTGTATCTTTAAACACCTTTGGTTCTCCACTTGTATGTACAAAGTGTCAATCAATACAAGAAGTATTTCCATTCCAATTGTGTGTGTGTGCTTGAGTGTGTGTGTGTGTATGTGTGTGTGAGAGAGAGTCTGTGAGTGTGTGTATTTATATGAGTGTGTATGTGATTATGTGTGTATGTTTATATAACTGTGTGTGCATGTGTGAGAGTATGTCTATGACTGTGTGTGTATGTGAATGTGTATGTATGCACATTTACTACAAAACTATCTTGCATATTGACCTCAAAAGTTTTCTACCTTGCTACTTGGGACAGATCCTGTAACTGACCAGGAGCTTACCAAGAGGGCAGTAAGCCCTAGGAATCCACCTCTCTCCCTCTCTCCCTCCCTCCTCTCTCTCTCTCTTTTTCTCTCTCTCCATATAACATCATGTATTAGCTTGAATTCAGGCCCTTAAGCTTGCAAAACAATGCTTGCATACTTTATGAACTGAGCTGTCTTCCTGGCCCTATATTGAAATTTGGACACTTACTGAGATTCATGTAAATTTAACAATTGTCTTCAGAAGTTAAACTTTCACAATACATCTTTCATTTTTTTTTTTACAGAAAGCATGTGTCTTTGTAAATTTATTTAGAATCATTAGTAGACTATACTGCACCCTTTGAGAGCTTCTTGTTAAGCATATATGTTCAGTTTTGTAGTTTCCTATGTTTCTATAAGTTAGATCTTACACACATTTTCTGCTGTTACTCTGGAAGCAATTAAGCTTTTAATGTTGTGTTCCACAGAAACTTCATGCTGGGTCTCTATTATTTCCATAGAGTTTTGGTTTGTGCCTTTGGAGTTTCTAGTTGGCTTTAGTATGGCTCCAAACAGTGCATCTTGTTCATTGAGATATTTCATAATGAGATTTTCCTTTTATAGTACAATGCATTGTCCAGGACATTTTCTACAGCGTTAAACAACATTGGAGATATTTTCATTTATCCACTTTAAAATGGTTTTATCTGCAAATATGAAAATGATGCAGACATTTAATGACTGCTTATTCATATCCCAAATACTTTCCTCTTGTTTTAGTATGCAAAGTGTTACCAAACAATGTGTAAAAATCTACTGATATTAAAATTTCCTTTGGCCTGTTATATAAAATATTCACTGGCTAATTTATTTTGTGTTTCCTATTATATATTCCTATTAAAACTATATGCTTAATTTGTTTAATCACATAATTTATACTGAGCATCAACCTTGATTATAGGACACATTAACCATGTATGAGAAACATAACCCAACTATAATGGCCAAAATATCTAATTCATCATTTTCTGCTGTTACTTCCTATATCTTTATTTTTGTTTTTCATTCTATTTCTACAAAAAATAGAAAAATACCAGGTCAATTTTCTGAGTGTCACAACATGGTATGGGAGAGATGTATTTAGATATTGTTTCTGTTTCTCCAGTGGTCAGTTGAATAAAATTAATTGATATTATGCTGTTTTAAAGGAAAGTAGAGTGATATTTTTCTTCATTCCTTTCTTCTTCCCTTCTCCTCATCTTGCATCTCTGCCTCACCATCTCTCACCATCTCTGGCTCATTACATCTGTTCTTTCCTTCCTTTATTCTCAAGGGAATAAGAAATTTGCCCTGCAGTGGTCAAATATAGTCCCTAACTTCTGACCTCCAGTTCCTGTTGTGGTGGTCACATGCAGGCTGATGGGTCTATAGTCTGTTTCTAACTGATAAATAGAGATCATGGGAACAGGATCAGTTTACAAGCACCTGAACTAACCACAGCAGAAGGGCAGTCATGCTTGGAAAACAGTGAATAACTTTATTAAACAAAGTTTAATGGCAAGCATTTATGTGCCTTAGCTGCTCATAACTCTAGGTCATGGGAAAACGAAAGAAAAGAAAATTCAGTTCAGGCATTCATAGCAAGGGTAGATTTCCAAGGAAGTCGTACATATAATCAGAGTTTGTTAATAAGATGAAGAGTAATACATGCAATTAGAAAAAAATGGTAGACAATACAAGTGGTGGCTATGGAAATTAGCAAAGGCTCCACAGGGTGCTGGACATTTACTCTGCTGGGTATAATTCTCTTTACTAAGTCCCTGTGTGAGGAGTTAGGCTGATTTTCAATTTCAATCTTAATAACTGAGAGCATTCTTATTTTGCTTGGCTTGGGCACTTATATTCACAGATCACCACTTCTTTATTATTCATGTGTTCATTTATGTGCTTATTCACTTGTGAATGTATGTCTTTAAATTCACCAAAATGTAGTGATCACCTACTACAGGCCTCTATTTGGTTTAACAAGAAGTAAATCAAACTGGGTCATTGACCTGATAACATTCACTCTGTCCTGGGAGACTCTACTGTGAACCAAAATCTCTGGGCCAAAATGTACAATCAACAGGCACAGAACAACTTATATGCAACCTAAACTTATAGTTGACTGCCTAGATATTTGGTACAGATTGAAAGAAGGGTCTGTGAAATTGTCCTTGAGTTGAAGCTTAAGGAATATGTGAATCAAGAGGAGGAGCAAAAGTTAGAGCATAGAGATCAGCATGGATAAAGATCCCCTGACCGAAGCATGATGCAAGAGAATGGGAAAGAGAGGGAAGGGTGAAGAGATGCCATTGAGGCTGAAGGGTAAAGAAGAGCTTGTTCTTCCTGAGTCTTAAAGCCCTTGTGTGAATTTCCCTTTTCAACGCAGTAGGGTGCTCAGAAGGCACTGAACATAAGAAGAGACAACTGATTGCAAGGTAGCTGCAGTTTGCCAAAAGCATGTAGTGTTTCCAGGCTCCCACAGTCCTACAGTCAACATTTTGGTTGAATTTACTCTTTCTGCCTTTTGAGATGGCTACCGACCCCACTGAGATGCTCAGCACTGCATAACCTGTAGTTGCTATCTGTTGAGATTTCCTTAAGTGCTTTATGTATATAATTTAATATTTTCACAATTCTTATAGGTTAGTATCTACTAAGATCTTCAGGGTACAAGCATGGATTGCAGGAAGTGGATACCTTACCTACCTTGTCTGATGTCACAGAGATATTATATATACTGTTAATTTAAGTATCTCGCACCCATGACACTCTTTTCACACTAATTTGATCTTTTTAATAATTTCTACAAAACATCATCTTACATGTACAGAACCAAACATTTCATCTTAAACTAGGCTGCTATTTAAAACTTCCTACATGACATATGATTTTTCAGTTCCTGAATTTTTCCAGTTTGTTTTACATACAAATAGAGAGGGGCAATTGTGCAGTGAATACTATCTCATATGCATCTTTATTTTAGTGAAATAATTTAATATTTTAGGGACATTTAGGCTTATAATAAAGCATCTCCTGCCAAAGTATTCACTTCTCAGAACCATCCTGATAAGTTTTGAGTCATAAAATGTTGAGATGTCCATGTGGTTATAACTTTTTAATTTACATGTACTTCAAATGTCAATAGGTAAGATAGGGTTCTGTTGCATTTGCTGATCCCAAAATAGCATTCTATTTTAACTGTATTGAAAATGCAAAGTATCACTATCCTCACATGGTATTTTGTAACAGTTACACATTTGTGAATGTAATTTAGACCACAACTTTTGATCTATACTATTTTAATACAATTTATTCCCATTCACCTTATAGAGAGAACATTTTTCCAAAACAGAAAACAATATGGTATTCAAAATATAGAGCTACTAGTTAAATGCAGATTAATTTTTTAGCAAGAATTCCTATGCAGTAGGCAGATAGTTCCCACATCCCATTGTGATTGACAAGCCTGACATATGGAATAGTTCACAAATTCCCAGGTGACTGACAGATGGAGAATAGAAAGGCGGATAAAGTTGCCTAGAGAGCTGAGGATGATTTCATATTCAGCGGTTTTGATCAAAAGGATTCCAGATCTCACACTAAATTTAGCACCGCTGGCAATTAGTGCGTGATTTATTCAGCCCTTTCATTTGCTGGTTGACAAATGGAAAACAAGCACAAAATTAAAAATAAGTTTTATTTCCAGCATTTCGGATATTTAAAATGTGTGTGTCTTTGTTTGCACATAAATTAACATGAGATGAATTTATAGTGAGACTGAGTCCTGAAATGGAGGAGCAAGCAATAAATAAGAGCATTTTTTTGTGTGTGGTGCGGGCAGAACAGGTGTTTGAATTAAGAAACACTAATATGTTTAGCAGCATGGCTCCACCTTTAGCTTTGGGAGTTGATGCTTTCCTAAATTTAGAATAGTCGTCCCACAATCGAGTCTTTTTTTTTTCATAAGCTTCCCACATAGGTGACCATCTGTATGACAATATTAATGTTTTTCAGCTTAATAACAATAAAACCTTAAAACACCCCATCCTGTTGTTTTTGTTTATCACTGTGTGGCTCTGTATGCTCTTTGTTTTGGGGGTACCTAAGGTAAAGAGACCCCTAACTCTTTCACATTTCCCCTCTCACATACTTAGAACTGGATCTTCGACCTTTTCTTCTTATATTTTTCAAGCTAGTCTGTGCAAAAATCCCTCTTCTGCTTCCTCCTCTATCTCATGGAACAACAAGATGAATCCAACTAGAGGATAGAAACCTTCTGTTGTGTTGCTGAAGTCAGAACACAGCCCTATCACATCTACAAGCAAGGACAGAAGGACTACAAATAGCCCCTCCCAGGAAGCCAGAGAGGCAGGGCATTTGGAAGCACAATGACAAAGGAGCAGGAGAAAGAATTGAGCAAGCTACTCACTCTTTCTTTGGGAAGAGTAACAATCATCATGTCAGAAAGACCCTGTGATTTCCGAGTAGGTGTATCTGTCTACCTCCTTTCAGAAGTCCTCCCGGTACTAATAGAGATGCTTAGAGAGAGATGAATGAATTCTCAAAACACAGGGAAACTGGGAAGGTGTCTCAGAGCAAGGAACCTCAGTGTTCTTACCTGCACAGACATGGCTCAGAGATGTGGCCTGACATCAAAGGCAAACCTGGGCAACTGTCTGCAGGTGCTGAGCCAGGAGGAAGGTCCTTGAGACTTGGGACAGAGAGGGCAGATGTTTGGGATGCTTATGGGTTTTCTTCTTTGATTTGTATTCTAGGTCTGACATTCAACTTTATTTGTATTCGTTATTCACAGTGGGAACCAGAATGGTTTCTAAAATAGCATAAAATCCACTTAAATTATAATGGGAAGAATCGTGCGCAATGTGATGCTTTAATTACTGTTAAGCTAACCTTGGGATATGGGAAATGTCAATTTTCATTGGCCACATGAAGGCTGAGCCCAGGATTTAGCCTGCAGATATGCGCAACCAGTAGGGGTGCAGCTCATGGGCACAGCCTGCCTGAAGAGCCCCCACAGTGCTTCAAATCTGCCTTTGCCTCCTCCCCACACACCCTGGGGCACTATCACCTTTTTATTAGTATTTTCTTCCTCCTCCGAAATGATCTCCGTAACACTCAGCAGCAGCTGAAAGAGATTTCCCTGGCGAATGGCTTCAGGTATGCTGTGTAGGGATGTTGTTGTTGTTGTTGTTTTGTTGTTTTGTTGTTTGTTGTTTGTTAAGTTCTGGGTGGTACACCTACCCAGACAAGGACAAGAGAGCTCATAGGCAAAGGTCTCTTTTTGCTACCTTTCCTGTTTCCTCTTTTTAGCCATTAGCCCAAGTGCTGGCTGACCCCATGTCTTCTCTTCCACACGCATTATCTGTGCTTCTGAGCAACCATCAACCAGAAATTCTGGATCACTGAGGCAGCATCTTTCTACAGCATCAAGCCACCAGGGAAAATCACCCACAGAAATAGCCTACTTCAAGAACAGGGTGGTGTACAGTACATCGTATGAACATACATGAACCCTAAGCCCATCATTATTAGAAGACAACTGTGCAGGTGAAGCTGCTTGGGCACAGGGTTATATTGTGGGACACGCCATGATGCACCGCAGCTTCCACGGCGGTTTGTTTAGTGTTGTTTTTTTTTTTTGGGGGGGGGGGCAGGATGTAAGGGCAAAGGACACATAGGGAGGGATGGAGACGTGAGTAGAACTAGGGTGAAAGATGTGGAATTCTCAAGAAATCAATGGAAATTTAAAGAAAAAAGTAATAAAAGACCACTCTTAGTTTCGATTTATCCCAACTGTGCACATCTAATCCATGGATTAACTATGAGAAATACACATGCACGGATGCACACTTTTCTGTTAATTGACAGGTAAACAAATAAATACACAAAGATACAGACCCTTGGATAAACATTATTTATTACATGGTTTCCTCTCAATGAGTCTAAATATCACTGCAATTAAACTTATTTTTCTATTTAGGCAAATTTACCAAAAGACATCTTGAGCATATTATTACATTGCTGTCATCAAAGAACTATTCCCTGCCCTCCAAGCCCATTAAAAACATTTATTACCTCATTTCTAGAGTACTGTGCTATGAGATAAAGGGGGGAATGTGTTTCCAATGAAGAGCGGGCTTATAATGAAAATAGAATGTAGCTGGATGGAAGGGTTAAAGGATGGATAAACTCCCTTAGTAGAAAGACATACGAAAGGATAGCCATGGAGAATGAATATAGTTCAGGAATAGCATATTTCCTAGCACTTATGAGGCCCTGGTTAATTCACAGCAACCTTTTCAACATTAGTGTGCCTGTAGAGCAAAGTCATTTTTAAAATAAAAAGAAATTATGAATTTAAAACACACATATGACACTACTGTAATTTATTTGCATAAAAGGTATCACTCTCTTCTCAAAAACAGATATAGTCAAGAAGCAGCTGAATTTTCCAAGTTTTCTGAATTCCAGAAAAATGTTTTATAGAATAGAGGAGAAAGAGAAGTCAAGTTTTCTCTTGTTAAGTGAGAGGCTCTGACAAGGATGCAGGCACATCACACTGACCGATATCTCAGCCAATACTCACTTCCATTTGCAGTCAGCACCTCTTAAAACATGCTCTTCTGCAGAATTTGTTCATGACAGGGGTCTGTACCAGAGTCCCTCCCCGATAAACAGAAAACAGACAAGAGATATTAGACAAAGAGTTATCACATGCTTCCCTTTCATGACATTACTCAAAGTGCTAAGGTCAAAAAAAAAATCTGATGAAAAATATGTATTCAGAAGATAGGCTGTATGAAGGAAGACATAGTATGGAGTCAAACAGAAGATACATAAAGAAGTAGACTTCATGCCCCAGTGTGTGCCTGTGTGTGCACGTACATATACATACACATGTGTGTATGTGTGTGTGTGCATGTATGTGTGTGTGTTGCAGGAAATCAAATTCAGGACCTGTGCATAGGGAAGTGTTCTTATACTGAGCTAAAGCACCTGCTATTTCTTCAAAATTTTTTTTCATCACAAAGAAATGACAGCTGTTGGCAGAGACAAACATGTTCACCCTGATTTCAATATTGTGCAATATATATACACATTGATTTATCACATGGTACCCTACAAATATGTATAGTTCTGTGTGTCAGTTAAATATGCAATCTCCAATAGTCCTGATAGAACCTAATATATAGCTCTCCAAATAGTCCTAATAGAACCTTAAAAACTATTAGCTTTGCAGAAGATTTGAATAAATACACATTTCACCTTTCCCCAATTAAGTAAGACCATGAATCTTATATATACAAAACATGAATGAAAAGTCTATAGAAACTGGAAAAGAAAAAGAGAGATAGCTGAGGACTCAGATGCCTGAGCATATTAGTTAATTTTTCATTATTGTGATAAAAATCCCTAATAGAAACCACCAAAAAAGAGTGTTTCTTCTTTCCATTGATGCCTTAGAGAAACTTATTTCACCATGGATAGAAGGCATGGTATTATAATGTCTTCCTTTCAAGGGAACAGACACATGAGGGAATTGGTTTTCACAAAGTGGGGATGGAGGGATGAGGCCAGAGATGAATATGTATCCAAAAGCCCGTCATAAACAACCTTCCTCTTGCCACTCTGGATACATTTCCTAGTGGCTCAAAGTCTTCAAAACAATCTTCCAAATATGTAATATGAGTCCATGGATAACAACGGAGGTGTCTCAAGAAGTACAACATACAGAGATTATATCCACAGGGTTTTGCTCTAATACTTAAAACTGCAGAAAAACTAGGGGGAAACCAGCAATAGCCGGGCAGTGGTGGCGCATGCCTTTAATCCCAGCACTTGGGAGGCAGAGGCAGGCGGATTTCTGAGTTTGAGGCCAGCCTGGTCTACAGAGTGAGTTCCAGGACAGCCAGGGCTTAGTCTCAAGGGCACCCAGAGGGCAGTTCATAACTGGGAAGACAGAGGCAGGAGGATCAGAAGTTCAAAGCCAGACTGGGCTATAAGAATCCCAGTGTTTTGTTTTTCAAGTTATTTTTTGGCTTTTATTTGTGTGTATAAGTATGTGTGTGTGTTTATAGGGTAATATATATATGTATCACATATATATACATATATATACACACACACAAACACACATATATATGTATATATGAACTGCTAAGACATTTATATGCATATATGTCTGCATATACATTTCTACACATCTACATATCTACTATCTATATATCTACATATCTACATTTCTAATATACATATCTATATATCTACATAACTACATATACATATATATACAAACATATATACAAACATTACACATACACATGTATGCACATATACAATTATATGCACATACACATATACATATATACACATATATGTGTGTGTGTGTATGTATGTATGTATGTATGTATATGCACACACACACATTACGTACACATATATATGACTTAGCAGTTAGGAGTACTTGCTACTTTTCCCAATGGCTCAGGTTCAGTTCCCAGCATCCATACCAGGTAGTTCAAATCATCTCTACCTCCAGATCCAGGTGATCCGACATCTTCTAGCCTCCAAAGGCACCACCACATACATGCTGTTAACACACATACACATAATTAAATAATAAAAACCAAAGGATGAAACAAAATAACTTACTAATTTATCAAACATTAATTGCTCTGCTTTTCTATACACAGGGTTAGAACTGCCATGACTCTCTCCAGATAGGCAAGCTTAGTGGGGTGCTCAGGTTTCTACCTGATAGGTAATTATGGGGTAACTGAATCCCACTGCTAGGTATGAAAGAGAAGGCTGAGTAGGAAACTCTGTAAGAGTCCTCTCACATAGGACCCCCATGGCAGAAGATACTGTGCGGAGAAGGATTTGGACTTCCCTTCACATCCTACTTGGCTGTTGTCTAGGAGGCACAGCACAGAGTAAAATTGTCTTCCAACTCAGCAAAGTAATAGAGAGCTGACCTTCTAGCCGACCCCACCCTATATGCAACCAGGGGGCCTCAGATGAACAGCCTGAACTCAATATTTCCAGTAACAATAATAAACAGTTCTCCACCATAAGTCAACAAAAAGGGTATAGACCAACTAGACTTGCTCTGGACATCCCACATCTATCAGGAGAGTAATGTCTCCCTACAATGGAAAGAAAAAAGTCACAAAAAGGCAAACGCATCACTCAAGGCAAATATTTATCTTTTAATGTAAAACTCAAAACGTCCATCTTTTAATTAAAAAGTCAAAATGAGCAACAAAATTCAGGAAGGTCATTGAAATAGAGGTGCCCTATATGTAGACGAACATATGGTGAATTTGTTTCACAGGATGGTAAGAAATAATGATGATCCTGTGTGCACTTGTAAACACGCATGAAACAGAAAAAGAGAAAGTCACCAACGTGTAATAAAAAAAACCTAACGGGAACAAATGGAAGGGAAGGGGCAAAATGGAAATATTAGACCTCAAGACACAACTGACAACAGCATTGCTTCTAGAGATTTAAGGCAAACATGTTGGCCACGGAATGGCCTCAGCCATCTGTCGCAGTTACAACTTAAATAGATAAACCACAACAAGAGGAAGTAAAAGGAGACTGAAAGAATCTGTCACATTGTAAAGAGGAACGGATAAAGGGGCACCATCAGCACGGAAAGCCTATCATGAGGCTATAGACAAGAACTCTGGTTTGTAATCGGGAAAGAAGTGGGAAATACACGTGACTGGTCATCTTTGTCAGAATTCTGTATAGTTGCTTGTTAACTTGGTTCTGGTCTTGAAACATGGCTCAAAGGCTCTTACACTGCCATAATTTGCGGTGATCAATATGGTTCCCATGAAATGACTGCAGTTGCCCGAGGTGCATTCTGATTCTTAGAGATACTTCCCTCCCCTCTGAGTTAGTCTGTTTGGTAAGATATGGCTGGTTCTGGAGAACAAAGTTCTGCAACCTATAAGAGAACAACAGGAGACCTTCAGCGCACTTGGATGGCTACAAGACATGGAGCACATGGACCCTAAGGTGTCTCTATTACTCTCATCTCTGAATCTCTAATCTTGATGGGGGATGACACTGGTTACATTTAACCAGTTTTTAGATAGATACATCTTTAGATAGAGCCCTAAGCAAGAGTATGACCCAAGGTTAAAAAAAAAAATGATACAAAACAAATGCTTTTATCTGTGTTTAGTTGCCTCGTGGACCAAGTTATTATCATGGACCATGCTTTTAATAAAAGCAGTTTTTGAGTGTCTGTTGTAACAAGACTTAGGGCTAGGAAGACAGTTCAGCAATTAAGAGCACTAGATGCATTATTCAGAGGACTTAGATCAATTCCTTGAACTGGATTGTTGGTTACAACTCCTATAACTACAGTACCAGGGGATTTGATGGCCTCTGCAGGCACCAGGCACGGACATGGTGCACATACACACATACAGGCAAACATTTATACACCTGAAATAAAAAAACTTTAAGATAATCATTCAAAAAAGAACAACCCTACATGGACAGACTTAATAGTAGGATTTAGAAATCCAAGTTCTCAGGGTATTTAATGTTCCTACTGGTGGATTTCAGGAATGGTGAGACTAGGAGGTGATATTGAAATGCTTGTGAATAACCTCTAATGTTTTCTAAAATGTGAAAAAGTAAAGCTTTAAAAATAATGAACAACCCCCCCCCAAAGAACTAAAAACCCCCCAAATATACTTAAGGCTTAAACATCAAATGGAAGGAGATACAAAGTAACTGTTTGCACATGGTCATCAGGACACATGGTGATAGCAAGAGAGGTGATACATGCACCTTAGAGTAAGCCACATAGTAAAAGTTATCTCATTTTTTTTAATAAACTCATGCCTTATCCCTAACTAACTAAAATCAAAATGTACATTTAAATGCATGGCACAGAAGGTAAAATATTCATGGAAAACAAAGTAAAATATTATGCTTTGGTAAAAATTTCTTAGATCTCTCACATGAATCACAAAATATTAAATAATTTGGGCTTCATAAAACATTGAAATTGTCCAAGAAAGACTCTGATAATAGGATAAAAATTGTGATCTGTGATGAAACCATGGAAAGCGTATTTTCGAGGATGAACTTATATCTGGGATAGGCAAAGAATGTTCAGAATCTAATGAGGAAGAAATAAATGATCCTTTAAGAAAATTAGAAAAAAATCATGAGCTGTTTCACTAAGGGAAATACCTGACTGCCAGCTAAATACATGGAAAAGACAAGCACATCATTAGCAGTTAGGAAATGTAAATCAGATACTAAGATGTCACCATGTACATTGTCAGGGATTAGCCCCTTTGTCATTGGTGAGAGGCAGTCAAAACATGGCTGCCTCAGTTCATTGAGACATCTATCTCACCTCTCATAAGGAATACTTTCATTTGCTCTCTCTCTCTCTGGATAGTATGAACAAAGCAGCTAAAAACTAACACATATACAGTGTTACATATATTTTCATTTATCTCAACACCCAAGGATGCAAGTTTTGTCTCATATGGTAACTGTGTTTATCTTTATAAAGGCTTTCGAATTATACTCATTGTTGCTCATGGACTCTCCTATTGATAATGTAGGAGAGGACCAGTGTTCTACTGCCTGTCAACAAATGTTGCCACTATTTCATTTCTGACAATATACATGGTAACATCTCCGTATGTTCTTATTTATATTTTTCTAGTTACATTGCAGAACACTGAGGATGTTTCTACATTGAGTGACAAAAAAATCATCCTTTTATATTTGCCAGGGAAGTCGACCATGAGATCATGGTCCCTAAGCAAGACTTGCACAATGACTTCACCAATTGTCTTAGTCAGGGTTTCTATTCCTGCACAAACATCATGACCAAGAAGCAAATTGGGGAGGAAAGGGTTTATTTGACTTACTTCCACATTGCTGC
Organism: Montemys delectorum; assembly: GCA_019843815.1. Taxonomy (NCBI): domain Eukaryota; kingdom Metazoa; phylum Chordata; class Mammalia; order Rodentia; family Muridae; genus Montemys; species Montemys delectorum. The sequence continues at coordinate 27,210 of JADRCD010228610.1, forward strand.
TCATCACAAAGGAAGTCAGGACTGGAACTGAAGCAGGTCAGGAAGCAGGAGCTGATGCAGAGGCCATGGAGTGATGTTCCTTACTGGCTTGCTTCCCCTGGATTGCTCAGCCTGCTCTCTTATAGAACCCAAGACTTCCAGCCCAGAGATGGCACCACCCACAATGGGCCCTACCCCCTTGATCACTAATTGAGAAAATACCCCACAGCTGGATCTCATGGAGGCACTTCCCCAACTGAAGCTCCCTTCTCTGTGATAACTGCAGCCTGTGTCAAGTTGACACACAAAACCAGCCAGTACACCAATTAATGTGTCAACATGGATGTAGGAAATATAATGGCTTACCCCTAGATGAAGAGCTACATGTAACCAATAGCTGATGAGAGAGGGAAGATCAGTTTTCTCCAGGATTGGGTCCCCTAATGAATTATCCAATCCCAACAATAGGTTATCAGATCTCAAGTAGTCAGCCATAAAGATATATATATATATGTGTGTGTGTGTGTATGTGTGTGTACATGTGTATGTATGTATATATATATATACACATGTATATATGTATATATACATACATACAAGTAAAAGTAAATAATCTCCATCATGAGTACTCTCTCTCTGTCTCTCTCTCTTTCCCTCTGTCTGTCTCTGTCTCTGTCTCTCTGGCCCTTTGTCTGTCTCTGTCTCTCTGTTTCTCTCTCTCTCTCTCTCTCTCTCTCTCTCTCTCTCTCTCTCTCTCT